>LPNX010201925.1:0-83541 GCA_001517045.1 Pseudotsuga menziesii
CATGTTCAATGTGTAGGACTAATTCCTAAGGTCATTCTTTTCAAAACTGCATGCTTTATATCAAGGAGACAATAAGAAGAGGAAGGAAATATAACAAAGGATAATTCAATATGGACACCTTATTAATGAAATTTTGTATCTATGGTAAGCATTTAAAAATAGGACAGATTAAGATATAAGAGGTCACCGTTGATTAAGACCTATAAAGTCAAGCAAGGAAAAACTTAGAACACTATTTTGAGTTGGTGTGGGTTTGCTTGGGGCATATTTGGCCTAATTTATACAAGTAGATGGTTTATGTATGGAAGAAAAGTTGGATGGCACTAGGAATCCCTTATATGAAGTCTTCAACAACAATATATGCCCTCATTCTACCACATACATTGTGTTCATTGTTTGTTTTTGTAAGGAAGGCATACTCGAAGACTTTAACTCTCAAAGTAGATTTTGCGTGCATTCTGAAAAATATATAAGAAAAAATGATTCTAATTGTATAAATTGATAAGATTTCAACATCCTAGTTGAAACCAAATAGACCTATGAGACTATAACATCAACCAAGTGAATCAAGGGTATTAATATAAAATTGAACATAATTGTATTCTAGTATATGATAATGATGATAATTACATTACAATTACAATTACAATCACATTACAATTACAATTACATTACATTGCAATCTTGTACAAAGAGTTGTCGTTTGTGGCCAAGCGGTTAACAATTTTACCTGCGCCGTGAAGTGAAAGGTATTGCCTCAATACTCAATCCTGAGATAGCCTTGGCGGCCGAGTGACTACCTTTTAACCATTAGGAAGCCGATTTAAACTGGGGTCCATATTCATCTCCAGTTACTACTCAACCACTATTGTTTGCATTTATTTGTTAATTTGTTAACAAATAATGGCAATATGATAAACTTAAAATAAAATGTTATTCAAGCTTGTATAATTTATTTGCTAATTTTTTAACTAAGAATGGCAATATGATAAGTAAAATAAAATATTTTTCTTGAGCTTGTAAATTTATTTTTGAGTTTGTATTTGTTTATTGCTAGATCCTGGCCAACCATCACAAGATCTTGCACCCTCTGATTTCTCAAGAGTAATTGGGAGCTTCAATGACGTTAGAATGGCTGCTAATTGTTTAAGAGGGTTGGATGATGCCACTCAAGAAGAGTTCGAGAACTCGACCCCTGATCAGACAATCAGAGAGCATGTTAGTAACATAATCAAGTTGTACTTTGAACAACAATCAGTGATTACACAAGCTCAAATCCTACATGGATTGATAAAACACAAAAAATTGAAACGTGCCACAAAGTTGTTGGGTTTTAAGGATGTTAAAAATAAAAATGCATGTGAGAATGTAACAAAAAAATGTAACAACTGCACTATCTGCATTTGGAAAATCAAGAAAAGATGATATTAGCGTTGCTCGTAGGGCAATTACAACTGCTATTGTGGCACGAAGCACCTCAAGAAATTGAATGGTCGCAACAATGTCAAAGCTGCTCCACGTTTCAAGAAAAATACTGCACAAATACACTAAATTCATGGTAAAGATGGATGAAAATGATGAAGCTACTTGTTGGGCTCTTATATGCATAGAAGCATATAAAGACAGGATGGAAGAGGGCATTGGAGAGAAGGTGATAGAGTATTGGGACAACCATTCTCGTGGTATACCAGATCGAAAACATGTCCTGCAAAAATGTTTTGGCAAATGAATTTATAAGGAGCATTGCAAGCATGTTATGGAGATGACAGGAGTTGCTTTGTTCGAGGAATTCAAAGAATCAAATCCCGGTGTCCAGATCTCATTTACCATGTTCAGTAAGTTGAAACCGTGGTAGATTAGGCTGAATACGATTCGAGACACTTGTTGTTGTTGATAACACGTTGAATTCCAGTTATACTATGACACATTTGTGGATTTTTGCAAAAAACATTGGGATGGTGAACTAGCTCCTCACACGGTGTAGGATTTTATTTCTATGATACTATGTAATAGGAATCCTGAAAATGTGTTTTTCAATAAAAGGTGTGTAGGTGGGATAATATGCCATGAATGTGGTGATTTGGAATTGTTCCATAGGAAGTTTCCTATCGATCCAACACATCCTGGATTGTCAGATATCACAGTTAAGTGGAAGAGATATGAATATGTCTCCATGAATCCATCATCTTCTTCACATGTTCCATCTAAGAGGATCAAATTGCTCAAGGATGATATTCCTATTTCAAACTCCATGGACAAGTTTCAAAGTCAAATTTACAAATACATTAAACACTCCCGTGGGTATAGGTGGCAAGCTTTAGAATTTAAGCCTTCTCCTGAGGTTTTTGAGCCAGGCACAATCCTATCGGTGATAGACTTTGCTGAGAATTACACATTTGCTCCTCAGAGAGAGATACAAAGTGAGCATTATCACTCTAACCAGGTGTCCATATTCGTACATGTATTGTATAGACATGCTCAGGAGAGCATTGATGGTAGGGATAGCACTCCTCAGTCACACGATGTGATCAAGGAATATCATTTTTATATCAGTGATGATCGTGAGCATGACACTTTGTTTGTTCAACACTGCTTTGGGTTGATTTATGATTCATCCAAGAAGAATGGAGTGTCATTTACAAAACACTGGATTTGGTCAGATGGGTGTGCGGGGCAGTTTAAATCGGCACGCTCATGTTATTGGTTGAGTCTCCTTCATAAAGAGACGAGAATTCGACACACCTGGAGCTTTTTTGAAACAGGGCACAGAAAAGGTGAACATGATGGCGCAGGTGCATGTGTGAAACAAGCACTTCGGAGGTACCAAATGAGTCATAATGCATCTCCACTCAAGTGCCTAGCAGAAGTAGTTGATTGGTGCACACAAAATTTGGGTCACCAAGGTCATGAACAAGCAAGGTCGGTGCACAGGTAGGAAAAACCAACAACTTAATTGGAATTTAAGAAATGTGTTTGTATTATATATATATATATATGATGTTTTTTATTCGATGAATGTTTTTTTGGGATGTTTCCCTTGGCGATGTGAATAGATCCATGCCATTGTATTGTGAGACCATACTTGGTATGAGAGAACTGCATTCAGTTCATAGTAAAGACATGGACGACATATTTTCCATTGAAATGAGGAAGTATGCCTACTTCTGTGAGTTCTGCATTGACGCCAATGGACTGGGGGTCAATCATTGTGTGAATGATGCATATGTCGATCATTGTTTAATATTTGAAAATCTTGATGCAGGTGATGTATTTGTTGTAATTGCATCACCGGGAAATGTTGAGCATGTGGCATACTTTTTGATGCGTTGTACACAAATCAAAAGTAGGTTGGTGTGGCCCTATGTCTATGGAGAGTTCACGTATCAAGTTGGTGACCTAGTTGCGATAGGCCACTTTTTTGAAAAAGTGAGAAGACAAGGTGACTATATTATTTACAGAGATTTCACGCCTGAATATATATCTTGTCAGTATAGTCATCTGGTGGTGGTAGCTCGGATACATCTCATTGAAATGAAGGTGAATAGGGGTGAACTAAAGAGATGGAAGATGTCAATAGCTGAGCATGATCGTATTATGGAGACATGCATTCCTATAACCCATTGGTTGGATGAACGAAGGTTATATGTCACTTTTAATGTTGACATAGTTGACATGCTTTTGAAATGTAGGAAATCAAAATTTCTTCTAAAATATATCATTTGTATTTAAATGTAATTTTTGTAAACATATATATGAGAGTACATGTTCATTCACATATGTACTCTATGTGCATGAACACCTATACCTAGGAATAAACAAGTTGTAAATTGTAGACAAGTTACATTGTAAACAAGTTGTAAATTGTTAGTGACATGCAATCCAAAGAACAACAGATACGTTTATTGCATCCTCATTAAATATACTGATTGCAATCTATATTAATTTTAAGTTATATTAAATTGTAAGTTTCATTTGATTGACGATTTTGCAAAATTGTAATTTTTTTTACAAATGAAACCAAATTTAAAATTGTAGCTGTAATGTTTTTTGTATATGAAATCAAATTTTACATTGTAGTTGTAATTTGTGTCTAGTAGATCTTACATTGTAAAGTTGTAAATTTTGTAACATTTTAATTGTAAGTTGTGTTCGATTAATAATTTTGCAAACATGTAAACTTGTAAACTTTGTAAACATTGTAAATTTTGTAAACTTGTAATTTATTAAATTGCAAAATTGTACAATTTCATAAGATTGTTCCACATTAATGATCTTGTTAAATAACATTAAGATTACATAAAACATAAAAAACTTTTAACTATAAATAAAAATAATTAAAACATTTAACAGACCATCATGTTCAAAAAAAAGTTCAGATATATATATATATATCGATAATCATCAAGTACAAAATAATAAAGTCCAAAACAATAACATCCACAAATAATAACCTCCACAAATAACAGTCTACAAATCACTCCTACTCCATTGATCGAGAGATCAACCATCATGGCCACTATCGCCAACTAGACTATGCATCACGAAGAAAATTGTGCAGGTATGAGAACTGCAGAAGTTAAAACCGTGAACTTTGCAAGTCAGTCACATAACACATATTTAAATTATATGTAGAATGTGACAAATATATATATATATATATATATATATATATATATATATATGAAACATATCTATCTATGAACTCACCTCGCTCGAGTTGAGTGTCAGGTTTGGGAGGATGGGTGGCTGAGATGAGCCTTCATCAAGACCCGACTGATGAGTGACTATCCACTCATCCGTAAACATCACAGTGGATTTAACGCCCTCGTCTACAACTGCCTGTGTTTGCGTTTGTTTCCACATGACATGAAAATAGTTACATTAATGAATTACAAATTGAACTTGAGAATTACAATTTCAACATGTAAATTATAATATGAACAAAAAAATGCAAATAATTCGAACATAAATAAATAGTACCTCGTCAATTGGCGTGCCATAAGTAGGACTCGAGCGGGGCTGTGTATAATCCCGTGCAACACCCTTGCCTCTATCCTATACAATATCAGCAAGATAAATGACGAAAGTTAGATTATACCAAAATATTACGTGTTCAACAATTGACTCAGTTAGAAATTCCAATCGAGGATGACAGTTAATACATACCTCATAGACGTGGGTAGGCGGAACTGTAGCGGGACCTCGAATAGATGCATCACTGCCAAAAAGGACCTCCATGAAACTAGGCTCCTACATGGAGGTCTAACACAAAGAAAAACATTAGTTAAAAAATGATTCATTTAAGAATACATTGTAATCATGACAATCAAATGACGACTTGATCAAATGATGACAATAAAGATATATCTGTCCCATCGGTTGAGGCTTGCATCTATGATGTAGTCCAAAATATGCATCATGGGCCATGATAGCATAATGCATCGGTGTGTCGCGATCAAGAACATTGAGAACATCATTGGTCACCCACTGTATCTTAGGCTTTGCAGTTGCAGTGGGTGCTCTGTGTCTCTCTACCTGCACATCCATCATGGTACCATGCATCGTCATGTGTGTCGCCTCTGCCAATGCACTCTACTCCTCATAAGCTAGCTGAGATGACCCAGCTACATCATTTGTCCTAAGCATGGTCCTAGCAGGGCAACCTACCAAAGGCTCTGGCTCTAGCTAAGCTCCAGGGTCTCTCCTAGCCCCAGGACGCGCATGACTGCGTCCCCCACCAGCACCATATAAGCTCGATGGTGTGATGGTGTAATCTAGGTGCATGTATAGGACAAACTATGCATATATATGTTTTGCAAAGTATAGTGGGACCTGGTCATGGTGTGGAAACATGCCCCACACTCCAATAAACCTGTCATATACATAAGGCGCTGCAGCCTCTAGCTTAAACTCCTTGAGTCTAAGCGGTTGACTAGCAGTGTGGTCAAGAGGGATATCAAATAATGTTCCCTTCACATCATGGCCAGCTGTTGCATGTTTCATTGTGACCCAGTTATCAGGACCCCTCACTACAGCCCTTCTTCCTGACATGCATTGACTCAAAGAGAACTCAATGGTTCGATGGACCTGTAGACCTTCAGTAGATTGTCTACTGCCTCTAACATCATCCACATCAAACGTGATGCAGGAGAGTGCTATGAAACCTCTCATATGTTAACCCACAAATTGTCACGCTAATTGGTAATGTCTTACAGCATGATATGTGTGATCTCATCCTCCCATGGTGCTTCCTAGGAAGGGTCAGGGCCCTCCTATGCAGCACCTGAAAATTAGATGAAAACATAAACGTTAGTCAAAATTTACATACATCAACTATATGTGAAATTGAAATCAATATAAATTAAAGGTACTGATAACTGAATCCAGTAGTTTAGTCTCTAACTTTCCATTTCAATTTATTTTAAACTTTACCTATACACATAATTTATGTTCATATCATTTTTTTCCACTAGGTACAAGTCAACCATTTCATCAAGGATATTCAGAAAAGATACAATAATATGAACTCAACATGTCTACCTATCTTGAGAATATATCATAGCAGCCCTATCCCTTCCTTATGGTTTTATGCTAACTTTAGCAAAAACTGAAACAAACGTAGATATGTGTTATGTCTTGATATAATTAATTATTGATGGTATACTCTTGTTATATTATGTAGAATAATAGTTGTGCCCACACTCAGATCTATTAGCTAATGAATGCATGGAACTTGGCTACCCTATTGCTATTATTGCCATCAATATTTCTCCGTTGCAAATTGAACCTCCCATACGGGGATTAACAGGATAAAGAGAGACTTAGTATTTTAGTATATGCCCCATGCTTTTTTTATTGTGCTTACTCATTTATTTGATGCAATGAGTGAAATACATAGATTTCACATAAAATCATAATGGCAAGGAGGATGTCTAGATGCAAGTCTCCATGGATTGATGAATGGGCATGACTATTCTCATAAGCTAAGGCAATAAGGAGGGAAATACTAACTTATCCTGACTAACCTATCCTGGATGGAAAATGTCAACATCTTAATGTATAAATCTCTATATTTTATTAGTAATATATTTTACTATTATTTTAAAATATTCTAAATTTATAATTTATAATTTTCAAAATGTTGAATATAAATCTATATATTTTTTCTAAAAAATATATTAGAAATACAATTTTATCTAAAGTTATGGATTTCTATTAATTTTTTAATTTAATATTCTTTAAAAACATTTAAACTATGAATTTCTATTAATTTTTTAATTTGAATTTTTTTTTCAAATTTACAAACTTAAATTTATTAATATTTTTTCCTTAAAAAAATAAAATATCAACATTTTCATAATACGTTTGAGCTTCAAAAAACAAAAATACATACTAGTACACTTTTCAATAAACTAAAATCAAAATATGTCTACTAAGTCAAAACATACATATCTTATTTTATTATGAAAAATTATTTATAAAAAATATAAAAATGAAGTAATGTAATAATTTAATTTTAACATAAAAAATTATTTTAATTGAATAGTTAATAGTTAATATATATATATATATATATATATATATATATATAATTTTTAAATATCTAAATTTGAATATATATTAAAATATTTAAAATAAATATATGGGTTTAGATAAATGTATTGTCTCGCGTCTAGGGTTTGTATTTTTTTTCAATCCTCCCTGTATTCTCAGAGGATTGAAAAAAATTGAGCAGCATTTATGCTTGCCCGACATACATTTCAAAATTAAACTGGCAGCATAAACGCTGTCAGATAGAAATATTTATACAAACTATAAATTTAAATTTTAAACTTAACAAATTTGAATTTTTTCAATCCTTCGTGTATTCTCGAAGGATTAAAAAAATTTGGGCAGTATTTCTGCTTGTCGGGCACACATTTAAAAATTAAACCAGTAGCATAAATTCTATCGTTTGACAAAATATACATAAAACAAAAAAATTAAATTTAAAATAAATAACAAATTTCAATTACGATTTTATAGAAATACGGCAGCATTTCTGCTTACCGACACACATGTCAAACATATTAGACAAAAAAAACCTACAATCATAAATAAAAAAAAAATTAAATTTCAAACTAACATTTAAAAAAAAAACCAGAGTAACGTTTCATTTAAATTTCAAATTAGAAGTTTTGGGTGTTACCTCTGGGATTCGACATCGTGGTGGAAGGCGAAGGTGGGTGTCCCTTGCGCAAAAGCTCGCTCAAGGTTACAACAGCTTAGTCGAGGTCACAACAGCTTGGTCGAGGGTTCTAGCTTGATCGAGGATGTGCAGTGTGGAAAATGGTGAATGGCCGCAGCTTCCCGCGACCTTTTTATAATTTTTTTTACCAGGGATCTCGTTCGAGGTGTGGAGATCAATCGAGGTTTGTAGCTCGATCGAGGTTTTGTCAAACCCTCGATTGAGGGTTTTACAAAAGCTTGATCAAGGGTTTGATAAAACCTCGATCGAGGGCTTATAATCCCTCGATCGAGGGCTTATAAATCCCTCTATCAAGGTATTAATAACTCAATCGAGCGTACGGATTTTGCTTTTTTCCGAAATCGCTTTGCCAAAAATTGTGACCCACCTCCATGGATGCACCCACATATCTTCTAATAATTATGTCAAGTCTATAACCTTTTACATCTTGAGAATATCCAAAAAAATATGAATTTTTCTCTCTTAGGTTAAATGCTTTCCATTTTTCATCAGGAATGTGAGCCCATACTTCACTACCAAACCCACTAACATGGATGACATTTGGTTTAATGTTACCCCATGCTTCTTCTAGTATTATATCTTTTAGAGCCTTGGTGAGAGTGATATTGATTATGTTATTGGCACAATTAATGACTTGAACCCAAAATTGAAGACTTAATCCCTTAGCTTGGAGCATACAATTAGCCATTTCTTTTAATGTGTGATTCTTTCTATTAGAAACACGATTTTTCTATAGCGTGTATGGAGCAATATGTTGCATTTGAATTCCCTATGCAGTGCAATAATTAATAAATTTGTTGTTTACATATTCACCTCCATTGTCTGTTCTTAACTTGTGTATTTGATGTCCATATTGTTTCTCTACAAGGGCCTTGTAGGCTAAAAACTTGTCAGAAAAATGCCCTTGAGTTTTAAGAAGTAAACCCAAGTGTGTTTAGAGAAGTCATCAATGAAAGTTAAGAAATACTTGAAGCTAGAGAAAGAATCAAAAGGAGGCAGACCGCATAAATCACTGTGAACAAGCTACAAAGGGGTCAAGGCATGCAAAAAATGCCCATTTTTCAAAACTATCCCAATAATGTTTGTCGAGAAAACATCTAGGACAAACACAGTCTCTAATTACATAGTTGCTGCAATGGGAAATAGTTTAAATGACCAAATCCCTCATGCCAAAGCTTGCTCAACTTATTTCTATGAGCAATACAAATTGAGGGAAAAGGTGATAATCAAAAGTTCTTGAATCTGTACAACGTGGTAATATTATCAATAATTCTAGTAGCTAGTACAGGTTTAGGACCTTTGAAATCCTTGATTACAACTTGGTGAGGTGTAGACATTATAGTATTAACTTCACCAGAATGAGTGATTTGATATACTAACAACAAATTGGATTGAATTTTTGGAACACATAATACATCATTGAACTTACCATAATCTAGTTGATCTGTTCCATATCCTACAACATTAAGAGATCTATCATCACCAACAAATACTAATTTGGTGTTAAATTCATTTAGAGTAGAAAAATAGCTTTATCCTTAGCCCTATGATAAGATGGTATAGAATCAATGAGCCACTGATTAGAAGAAGAGGAAGAAGATGCACTGAAGGAAAAAACAAAGACAAAAAGTGCATGTCCATGAGTTGTAGAGTCAGAAGATGGATCAAGTTTGATGTTGTGCTTCTTCATTACTGCTACTAAGGCTATCATTTTCTTTAAACACTTGGATTCCACATGACAATCTTTCTAGAAAAAATTCGAAATGACATAGTCTTTTTACTTTTTGATTTCGTTCCTTTATAAATATTGGAAGATGAACTAGATGAGAGGGTTTGGGACCCTTGTTTCGCTTATCATTGTAAGGATGTTGCTTATTGGGATTTTCAGCTTTATTTTATGTTGTGCCACTAAGACTTTGATAGATGTATCGATAGTGTTGATTAATCCAATATGTGAGAGCTTATCTTTCTCTCTAATCAAGGAACCACAAAAGATTCAAGAGTGGGTTCTATGTAGTTAGTCCCCAGATATTCTTTCATGGAGTAAAAGGTAGATAAAAAAAAAAGAAAAAGGCCAAGCTGGGAAATAATAACATAAATACATTGTTTTTCTGCCTTCTCTATTTTGCATCCTTCTACTAAGGTTCTAAGGGTTTTGAATTTAGATTGATAGTCTTGAATGCAAAATAAGTCACTTGGATTTGAAGCAACCAACTCATTATCAAGATGGTGACTTGGACTCTCATTGTTTTTCCCAAGCCTTATCTAGTTCATCAATTCATTGAAGGTGGAATCATAACTCATTAGAAATTGACATCCTGATTAATCAACGACCTTCATCACATTTATTGGCCCATTTTATTTTCTTATCATCATTAGTGGGTTCAACTTATTTTCCCAAGTTAATTTGGTAAAGTCCCCTACTTTGTAGGACATCCTTCATATGGGCCTTCCATGAGAAGTAGTTGGTACTGGTAAGAAAAATATCACATGGAGTGATCGTATTATAATACATAGATAATATGGCTTCAAAAGAAAAAAATTGATGGTCCAAACGTAAATATCTCGAAAAAATAGGTAGTTAAAAAAATGATATTGAAAATGGACTATGGATGCTAAAGTTATGCCCTTTTAAAGAAATGCATAAAATATAGGCAAGGAACCATGTGGCAAGAAAAGGTTGATCCACATGGCGATGTGAGAAAAAAATACAGTCAAGAACCCCCCTTCCTTACTAACTTTGCCTATAATTTCACTCTTACAAATAAGTTTCTTTAAAATAGTGACCCATTTTTATAAAACAAGTGGGAGTCACTTTTACAATGTAGTTAATTTATAACTTAAAGTTACATGAAATTTTACAAAAGTAACACAAACAAGGATTTGAACTCAAGACCTCTCACTTTTTAAAGTAACATTCAACCAAGTGTTCTAAGCAAAATATTTAATAATATTATGGATAATAATGGAGGTCTTGTTGTTGGAAGAATATGCTTATCTGAAAAATCTTGATTTTTGACTTTCAAAACACGTTACATAACCACACACACAAAAAAAGTGAAATTCTGAAACTGAAATGCCTTAGATTCGGGGTTAGCCCTTGGATAATGTACCCAAAAAAATGTAAGTTTTCTCACTATTTCTAGTTTATCAATCTCAGTACACAAAGCACACAACAAAGAGAATATGTAGTAAAGAAATCCCCCAAAAGGTAAAAACTAGAACTACAACAAAAAACTAGGATTAAATATGAAAAAATATGAGAATTTTTTTAAAAATGTGTAATTGTAAATAATGTACCTTTGAATTTGATAAAATGGCCGTATCTTGGGAAAACATAAACCTTTTTCAGTGAAACGAAAAACATTTTCAAAAGTACTCTAGACACAATGGAACACCTCTATTGGTTAATCAATGCACAACAATATTAAAACCATAAATCATTTGATACATATGACAATACTGGTTCAAGATCTCAATCATCAACAAAAGAAAAAAATCATAAGAGATCTGATACCATGTTTACTAGCACGTGATATTTCAAAAAGATCGATAACCTTTAGAAACCTTTCACACAAATAGATCACAAATACACACACTAATATTTTCTACGTGGTTAAAAACCTCAAAGAGGGAAACAATCCATGGCGCTAGCTAAATAGCTTCTTGAGGAAATATATTATGTAAAAGAAAACATATGTTACAATGAGTGAAATATCATAATTGATATTTGAGCAAATGAACCTCCATGCTTTAAATAGAGATCATGGACCAATCAGGTACTAATCCATATCGAGGTAAGGATGAGCCGTTGGATCAGTATAAAACATATCATGATAATCAGATTACATATATACAAATGCATACTAAATAAACACAGTTTAACTAAAGATATATATTATACCAAGTTGAACTTAACCAACTCTATAGTGTCTTAATATCTTAACACCCTAACTCAGACCATCTTTTGATTCAATGCATGGTTTTTTAAGTTTATCATTGGATTCACTGCCATATTCATTTTTTAAGTTGAATGTGTCCCGTTTAGATTTAACATGTTTCCAATCCATCATTCAATGATTTTGTTGGTCATTGGGATCTCGGGGGTGTATTTTTTTGGTGGGATGTTTGTTGTTTGTATAGCATCAGAAGTCATTCTCTGAGACTTGTGTTGTATCATGTTAGGGACTTGTCAGGTATCAAGTTAGGACATTGTGTTATATCAAGTCTTATCTATGTCCTTGTGTATTGAGGCGTGATTCATGTACTATGATCTTGTGTTGTATCAAGATTGATATTTTTTGTTGTATCAAGTTTGGCTTCTTGTGTTGTATCAAGCCAATTATTCTCATATATGGTGCCCTATGAGAATGGATCTCCAATTATGGAGATGGACTTGTGTTGCATTAATTCATGTGCTTATACTATGTGATATAAATAGCTATCCATGGTCACTCAGTGCTATAAGTCTCCTTTAGGGCTTACCAAATGATCCGGTGGATTATTCACCTTAAAAAAAAATTACATTGATCCAATATGGTACAATGGTTATTAATCTATGGTTCAAAGAATATAACATATTTTTTAAACTCATATGCTAAAACATCGCGTAGTCATAGCCGCGCAGTTATAGCATAACCTGCGCAGTTTGTGTACCGTCGAATGGAATATCGAATGGTTCGTGCAGTCAAGTATATACCCTCTAGTGGTCTTGTGCATGGTTAAATGATGCCGCTGACGACTAGATAAGGGTGCGCGATCATGTTTGCTGCGACATTTGTGTATCACGTTCGCTGCGACGTTATGGATGCTGCGATGCTGCGACGTTTTGGATGTTGCGATGCTGTGACATTTGCGAAGTTGGTGGTGACATCAAACGGTTACGTTGCATGTGGCATAGCCCGGTTGCATGTTATTGCAACGTGTTGTGAGTCAACACATGTGCGTGGATTTAGTTGCAATGTTTCGGGGATATGGAACGTTGTGGCAACATAACGCTTGTGCAGCAATTTGGCGGGATTTCATGGTTCAATTTAGCATATGGTCGTAACGAAAATCAAGAAGATGGCAAATGTGATCATAAAACGAGTTGAACCATTACTTATCCGGGGACTGAACGCTTTTATAAAGGCGATTCTGGCCACATTGGGAAGAGGGAGATTCATATTGCGTTAGAGCAAAGAGGGAGATTCATATTGTGTTAGAGCACAGAGCTTCGTTTTTCTATTATGAGAAGCTTGGGGAGTTGCTGTGAAGTGCGCAGAGGCCGTTTCTTCTAAAGTCGACATTCTCTGTTATAATTTAGCTTTCTTTGCCTTTCGAAGGCTAATTGTAATTTCCAGAAGAGAGTTCTTAAAGACTTTGTACAACATTCTGTTTGCAGTTGCTGAAGTTGATTCCAGAACCATTTTGTACCATCTTAAAGAGATTAATTGGATCAATACTCATTGGAGAGGGACCCAGAGACATAGCCCAGTGAAGGGGGTGAACTCCGTTATCAATTTCTGTGTTTGTGGCTCTCTGTTTCAGTGTTTCTCATTTCTGTTCAGTTTTGTTGTTTCCTTTCTTGTTTAGTTTGCTGTTATATCAAATTTCAGCATTTAATTAACTGTGCAAGCTATGTGATGAATTCAGAAAACTAATTAACGCATTCTTTAAATAAACTTTTAATGCACTCAAGTTGAGGTTCGACGGATCACCAAACCCTAGAGTGAATTACTCTAGCGTAGGGCTATATGGCATGGCGTAATATATATGATCATTAGTATGGAATACTTCTTCTGAGTAGGATATGATAAGTTGGATAAATAATTAATGCACATATGGACCATGCATTAATTATTTAATGATAATTATATAACGAATAGAGAAAGATAATTCAAATTGCCCATGCAAATGTCTAAGTGAACTCAAGTTATAAATCTACAATAAAATATGAATGCCTTAGTCAAAGCATTCGTTGAACTATCAATGAATGTAATCAGTTAAGTAAAGAAGAGCTTAATGTTCATCAATCAACATGCACCAGTTAACTAAAGAGATCCATGCAAAAGTTAATAATAGAAATCATGCATGGATGACACTAAGAGTGAAGCACTGTTGGCACTTAATTTAACCTGTTAAATAAGTGGTCAACAATCAATTAAAGATTAAGTTTAGTTCATATTCACTGCAAGTAAGTTAACATTCAGTACAAGTCAGTTAACATTCGGTTCAAGTCAGTTCACTTTCATTTCAAGATAATGAGCATTCAGTTAAAGCTAATCGAGGAAAGAAAGGGTGCTAATATTTGCATGGAGGGATTTCTAGTTAGCTCCTCATTGTGAATGCACTATGTGGATTCTCAGTGTGTTTACTGAGCCTCCTATGTGCTACCTTCTACATGCTAGGGTTTTTGGCTTGTTATTAATATGCTAGGAATATGGCAAGTTCAATACAGTTCCATACAATTGTTTTTGCAGGGTTGCATTGGATATATCCTCTATTGCTGAGATGATATATCTTATTGGGAAATATGCTTATGTGTTGTAAACCATTCTGTGCAAATCTATCTATCATACTCGAAGAATTACTGGGTTTTTCATGCTCTGTGTTTGGAGGGTTTTCCCAAGGCATATATTGTCTCTTATGGTTGATTTATTTATGAGATTCATATGTGGATGATATAAAGATTCATATGTGGTTGATTTATGAAATTCATAATTGTTGAAATTGTTTGATAAAGTTTTAAAGTTCAAGCATCTCCAATTTTTCTCAAACTTCAACATGGTATCAGAGAATTGTTGGAAAATTTTTATTCCTTAGAAGGTAATAATGTCTTTGTATTATGTCGGGAGATATCCACAATCTTATGTAAAAGAGTAATACAGTATATCTCATATTCATTATGGTAAAGTATACTCTTGATATCCATCATTATATAAAGAGACGTTATTTAGGAGAATTATTTTATCCCAAATGTAATATGCGAAAGTAATTCCTCCTCATCTCTTGGTATATAATAGGGTCAAGGGAGTCACATCACAACAACAGACTTGATCTTTCTGTATTGTATTGGGGTTTTTGGCATTGCTCTCTTGTAAGCTCGAGGAGATATTCTGGAGATAATAGAAGAATACCTTCCCGTGGATGTAGCCCAATTGGGTGAACCATGTATATATGGTGTTCTCTTTTCTCTTATTCTCTTTTGTACTTATTGTTGATATATTATTGTTTTGCATAGATATATAAGCTAGTTTAGCTTCATCCCTCTTTCCAACATGGTATCAAAGCTAGTTGCTATGATAATCCCATTCTATAGCTTTCTAACAATTTTATCATATGGGCATTGTTTATTTTGTAGATTGCTTTCTATCTGGTATCCATTAGGATTCTCTTCAGATCTGGGCATATTTCTGAGTTTTTTATGTCTAACCCTAATCTTATTTTGTAAATTTTTGCAAAAAAAATTTCAAGGGTTTCTTCTTGTTTTTTTTGTAGATCTATATGATTTTTGGATTGTCCTCAAGAAGATCTATATTCTTATTATTTAGATCTAGTTTTTTTTCAGAAAAAATTGAGGTCGCAACTTTCAGATCCAGATCTAAAAATTTTGGTGCAAAATCCAACAAATATGGTTACAAGTATGAGTTCTTCTTGAAAAATATCCAATTTAAAAAAAAATCGTCTAATTTCGTGTCCGGAAAGTGAAGATATCTCTGATTTAAAATAAACTATTTTTTAGAAATTTTCCGTACATACGGAAACATTGCAGAGATCATAGCCTTTGACAGAATATCCAAATTTGTATTTGGAAAGCATACCTGAATGCAAAATGCTCATACAATTTCCAGAAACATGTTATAATAGCAATTTTGATTCATATTGATCATATTATGGTCATTTCAAATTTTTGGCTCAAAACCCTTGATCTACATTGGTAAGATCTTTTCAGTTTACTCATTCTTTTCTTGTGAATTATAGCATTTGAGTTTTTCTTTATTTTCTACCATTATGAATTCAGAAGTATCTTCTGTTCTTGAACTTGTTGGTCCTAACTATCTTGCATGGAAGAGAAAAATGATTTGTGATCTCAGGAGTAAGAATCTATGGAGGATTGTTAATGATGAACACAAGAAACCTGATGATGCTAAGGATGTGGCTATATAGGAAGACAAATGTGATAAAGCAAGAGGGCTCATTGATAAAACGGTTGCAGATAGTCTTTAGGTAAGTATTGAGGCTGAAGACAACCTGGTTGAGGTATGGAAAACTCTTTCTTCTCTCTTTCATAAATCTGATGATGTTTCTGCTTATTACATTGAAAAGAAGATTTTTGAGCTAGATCCTAGTAACTTTGATAGAGTAGAATTTTATCTTGTTGAAGTGAAAACCTTAAATGAAAAATTAAACAATTGTGGTAAATATTACAAGAAAATAGACACTTCTCTTATAATTCTTGTAGAACAGAAATTACCATATTGTTTTGACATGTTCATTCAAACTAGGAATAGAGCTCTTGAATTGTCTCAAAGTACTATGAAAACCTACTTTTGATTCTTTTTGTAAAGGGTTGATTAAAGAGCAAGAAAGGTTAATTGTTTTAGGACAACTCTCACCTAATAAAGCTCTAATTGCTCATAATCCTAAGAAAATTTTTCATAATGCGAAAGGTTCTTGTTCACACACTTCAAAACCTACTAATTATTGTAATAATTCTCATGCACATCATGAAAATAGTAAGAAGAAGAAAGTGTATGATCCTTGTAAGCATTGTGGTAAAACTAATCATCCTGAAAAGAATTGCTTTAAATTGAAACGTTCAATGTCTAAAGCTAAAAAGAAAGGTTCTTATGAATCCCACGTAGCTTCATGTGCATCTATTGTTTATTTTAGTAATTCTTCTTCTAATGTGGAATGGATAATGGATTCTGGTGCTTCTAAACATATGACTGGTAATGCTTCTTTATTTACATTTTATGATAATAATAATTACATATATAAGAAAGTATCTCTATGGGATGGTAAACAACGTTCTGTAATTGGTTTCGGTAATATTAATGTTGCTAATGGTCAATTGGAAGATGTTTTTCATGTTGAAAATATGCCTATCAACTTGCTTTCTATTTCTCGCGCATGTCAGAAATGATATATATTTGAAGCTTGGCCTGATAAATATGTTCTTAAATATATCAACCATAATTTTAAGTAGTTTCTTCTGGTCATGTTGACCATACTGTCGGTTTATATAAATTTACTGGTTTTAATTCAACTAAAAGACAACATTTTTATTTATGTGTTGCTCATGCTGATGAACTAACTAAATTACAATATGAAAGATTAGATCATTTAAATTATGGTAAAATGCAAATATTAACTAAAATGGTGCATGAATTATCTCATATTTCGTCTACTAACAGTGTTTGTGAAAGTTGTGTTCTTGGTAAACATCATAGAGAAATGTTTGATCAAGGTAAAGCATGGCATTCTAAAGAACCTTTGCAATTAATTCATAGTGACATTTGTGGTCCTCTTGAAGTTAATTCTATATCACATGCAGTCTATTTTCTTACCTTAATTGATGACTTTAGTATAAAATCATGGGTTTATTTTTTGAAACATAAAAGTGAAACCTTTTTTAAATTTTAACATTTTAAGTCCTTGGTTGAAAATGAATCTGGTAAAAGGATTAAGACTTTGAGAACTGATAATGGGGGGGAATTCATTAAGAAATAATTTGAAGCTTTTTTATCTAAACATGGCATTCGACATCAAAATATTGTTCCTTACACACCTCAACAAAATGGACACGCTGAAGGAAAAACAAAACTTTAGTTGAAATTGATAGATGTATGATTTATTCTAAAGGATTACATAAGAAATTTTGGGTTGAAGTCATAAGTTATGCTAACTTTATTTTAAATAGAGTTCCTACAAAATATGTTAAAGATGTTACCACTGAGGAAAAATGGAATGGTAGAAAACCTGATATTAGTAACTTTAAAGTGTTTGGTTGTGAATGTTGGGCTCATATTCCCAATGAAAAATGGAAAAAGTTAGAACCCAAATCTCACAAGTGTATGTTCATTGGTTATTCTGAGGATTCTAAGTCTTATAGGTTGTTTGATCCTTCTAAACAAAGTGTCATAATTAGAAGAGATGTTCAATTTATTGAAATATCTACACCACCTGAGTCTGTAGAACCTCATATTACTCTAAATATTCCCTTATCACCTGTTACTCCTATATCGGTTACTCCTTCCAGTTCTGTGACTGATCTTAGTTCACGTTCTTCCTCATATTCAAGTATTCCACCTGAATGTATCGAATATCCTGAAGTGGTTGTTGTCCCTTCTAACCTTCCTGTTTGGGCTCAGAAAACTCTTAAATCTAGAGGAAGTGATATTGGAATCCCTTTCGATACTCGTAGAAATAGATCTAAATTTTCTCTCATGACCAAAGTTTTAGCCACAGATGATTCTAATACTTATGCTCAAGCTAAGGGTAAACCTCATTGGGAACAAGATATGACTGTCGAGTATGATTCTCTTATGAAGAACAAGACTAGGTCTCTTGTTCTTCTTCCTTCGAGAAAACATTTAGTTGGTTGTAAATGAGTTTATAAAACTAAATTTACTGTAGACAGACAGATTGAAAATATAAATCCAGGTAGTTGCAAAAGGTTTTAATCAACTTGAAGGTATTGATTATAATGAAACTTTTTCTCTTGTTGCTAAATTGAATACAATAAGAGACATTTTATCATTGCTTCATCTTAGAAATGGGAAATACATCAAATGGATGTTAAAAGTGCCTTTTTAAATGGTGATATTAATGAAGTCATTTATTAGCAACAACCTCCTAGTTTTATTAATGGTGAATCATCAAGTTTAGTATGTAAACTACACAAGTATTTATATGGTCTCAAACAAGCACCTAGAGCTTGGTATGATAAAATTGATACTTTTTTCTTTAATCATGGTTTTAAGCATTGTATGTCTGATCCTAACCTATATGTTAAGAATGTTGATAATAATATCATTGTTATTGTTTTATATGTGGATGACCTTATTATCACTGGCATCCAACTTCTTCTAATTCAAAATATGAAAAGTGAACTTCAAAAGCAGTTTGAAATGACTAATCTCGGTATATTGCACTACTTCTTGGGTATTCAATTTTGGCATATGGAAGATGGTATTCTTCTCTCTCATCCGAAGTATGCTACAGATTTTTTGGCTCGTTTCCACATGAGTGATTATAAACCTACTCCTACGCCTTTTCAATCCGGTGTAAAGTTAGTTGTTGAGTGTACTACTCCTCTTGTTGATGCTACTCTTTATTGGCAGATTGTCGACAATTTGATATATTTAACCCACGATAGACCTGATCTTTCTTTTGTAGTCATTATGGTTTCACGGTTCATGTAGTAGCCTCATGAAATTCATTGGAAAGAAGCCAAGAGAATTCTGAGATATTTACAGGGGACATTGTATTATAGTGTTTTTTATTTAAGTAGTGCTACAGTTTTACTTTCTGGCTATATAGATTCTGTCTGGGAAGGTGATAGTTCTGATCGATGGTCAACTACTAGTTATATATTTCAACTTGGTTTAGGTCCGATTTCTTGGTCCGACAAAAAGGTGAAGACTCTTTATTTATCATCATGTGAAGCAGAGTATAGAGCAGCCAATGAAGTAGCTAAAGAAGCAGTTTGGTTACGACATGTTCTCACTGAGCTTGGTCTAGTTAGGAAATCATCCATTGTGTTGAAAAGTGACAATCGAGGTGCAATTCAACTTTCTTACAATTCGGTATATCACTCCAAGACAAAAAATCTTGATCTTGGTGCTCATTCCATCCGGGGTCTCATCGTAGATGGTATTCTTTCTTGCATTAGAGGAAATTTCAACTCAAAATGGGCCTTTTAACTCTAATTCAAATTCCATGTCATCATGTGTTAGCCAATAAAATTTCTTTAAATTTGAAATACCGTATAGGTCTTAAACACTTTTTAATATAAATTTGGGGATAGGTATCATAAAAAAACTACTGTTTTGTTTGTATTTTCGACATATCTCCCAATGTTTTTACTCAAATTTCGATCGGGAGAGCTCATTGGATGCGGAATTAAATTATGCATCCAATGAGTACCCACTCGGCATACTTTTTATGGGACTCTCTACCCCAAAAACAAGAAATAATTGACAAAACTTGATGATGACATCATCATCACGTTTTTTTAGGTATTTCTTGTTTTCGGTGTAGCGGGTGTTACGAAGAAAACTTCCTATGACTTGGGGTGTACCAAAATAGACAAATAAACCAAAAAAATCAATCCCTTCACAATATGCAAGAGAAATAAAACATATAACACTAAAGTATCTCAAATCATACCTTATTCCGGACGGTTGAAGTAGATCCCCGTTGAGCTTTTTCCAATCCCGCTTGCGTTAGCAATTCACTCTCAACAACAGTAAACAAGACAAGAATGCTGTATAATATGGTGTTAGATCTACTCTAGAATATATAATCAATAATGTATAAGCAATTAAAAATATCCATGGATTTAATATTCATTTAAATGCACATCATTGGACATGAAAATATATTTCTATTAATAAAGTCAGAGATTACACAAGTGACAACCTCCGTTAGCACATATGTGAATCAGAGAAACAAAGTCCTCCACCACCTCAATCCTCCATCTCTAGATGGCAAGCTCACAAGAAAAGGAAAGCTTGGGAAGAACATAAAGTGCTACAAAGGGACAAAGGGATCCAGACTCAAGTATAAGCAAGCTACGACAACAATGGACTATAGTTTTCTTGCTCTTCAATTCATCCTCTTCAATGTATCCAAGAGGTTCCTTATATAGTACTCCAAAGGGGTAATGGAGGGTCTAATCTGAGCAATATTGAGGCATATGGAAGGCCAAGAGACAAGTGATTCAGATACACATCAAGGAAAAATCCAAAAATATTTGGACTTATGCACACCTCCTGATGTACGTGGGTTTAAGGTCAATATCCGCGTATATACGTGAGAAAGGGATTAAAAGTCACGTACAACAAATAATAGCTGTTTTTAGGGATGATATTGGAAACATCAAAGGTACAATATTGGTCCATGGGGTCCAAAGAGTCCGCAGAGGGACAGGGAAGGCCATAAATGTGTGATCAACCATTTGTGGTGAAATCAGCTGTAATAAATGCCCCCTAATGTGTGAGTTCAGAGGGGTAATACGATGGCAGAAATATATTACAAATCCATCCCATAAGTGGAGTGATGAAGAACTAGGTGGAAGAACCAGCCATCCATCAGCATAGTACAATAATCAATCTCTGCAAATGACTGCAAATACATATAGAAGTATTGGATACATAAGAGTACAATGGCCATGAATAGGCATGATATACAAAATGTGACATGTGTGGTCATCGCCAGGTACAATATATAATATATCAGAATCTCCATGATGAAGATATACAAAGGATCAATATCTACATAGAAGTTGAAGATATCTAACGTACACTGGAATCAAGTCACGGGAGTTGAAATCTCATGAATACTAGCACAATCAAGGAGGTAGCATATGTGGAATGCCACTAATATGGAAAGTCTTCTACACAAACTGCTATGAGTACATGTCCTACTATGTGAATAGAGGTGTCAAGGTCAAACATAGTAGTCCATCGTCTTATTATCGGTCATTGATGTATACCGTTAACAGACACGAGATCACCCACCGATAATGAAAATGGGAATCAAGGTACTAGAGTGTAATCTAACAAGTGCGAATAGATCTATTGAGGTCGAACACTTGAAAGAATCCATAGATTAGGGGACATTTATGTATTCCCAAAACTATTGATGGCGAGAGAACCTACCACTAATGACTGCAAGTCTCAAGGCACTCAAATGACTCTAGACTCCTATCCCAAAATAAATGATCTGAAGTCGATGGCATGGAATCCACTGGAAGGAGGGAATTAATGCATCCCCCATCAACCAACATGAGGTACTCAACAACGCTGTATAATGTGGAAGGACTCAAACAAGATGTGCATGAACCAGTAATAGCACCGGGAATGAATGACATGCAAAGTCAAGAAAACTGAGGAATGGACGACTCAGGCTTCAACTTCCTTCAAACAAGAGCATAAAGGAAAATGGTGATTGGACGTAGGAAGCATAGACTCGATATGCAAAATTGGGACATCTCTGCGACACAGGAGGCATCAACAGAGGCTCCATAGGGACTAGAATCTTAACCAGTTGGTGGAGATAAAATCAGAGAAACGAGTACATCTCCTAAAGTCAAATTACTAACCCAACCAATGGATGTGATATACAGTGCTCTGTTCGAAGGCGACATGACTCGACTGCTGCCAAAGATAACATCTTTTCCTGTCCAGATTTTTGGTTTTTTAATTTTTTTGGACTTTTTTAGATATTTTGAAAAGCTTGAAAAGGAATAAAAGTGCTTTATAGTTACAAATCTAGGAGGATACGAGTGTCAAGGGGAAAACAAACTAGTTCCATGCAGTGGAACATACCTATGCTCAATGCAAGGAAACATGTGCATGATAATGACACTTGGGGGAAAGTCTCCTCCTGGTTAAAAAAATGGGGAATCAAGCTGCAAAAGATATATAAAAAGGCTTTTCTTGGCTAGACATGACACAAGATCGGGCTATATGGCTGATAATCAAAGTCAGGGAATGTGGCATAAAGCTCAATAAGGCAAGCAAAACTCATGATAATGCAATTGCAACTTGACATATACAAGGGAGTCTTGGGGAAATGGCCATCATAAATTTCAAGAGGAGTATGAAGCTCTTGCTCAGAGTCATGGCGGTACTATACAAAGGAATCCCACACCCTAAAGGAGAAATGTCGGCATGGGCACCAAATGCAAAACAGGATCTAACTAGGGTACCCATGTATGGGAAAGCTCTACCATTCACATGATGTCACTTCTTAAAGTAGTAAGAAGGTTTTGTGATAAGATGGAATGGGTTCATACCTAAAGTTAAGATGAAATGGTAATAAGGTTATGCAAAGTGCAAACGGATGTAAAACCTAACCTAAATGACAACTTAGACATAACACTTGAAATAGGCACAAACGGGTCAAAGGCACAGTCAAACCGCACTCAAAATGGATTCCTACAACATCAAATTAGTTCAAATGGTCCAAAACGGTCAAAAATGGTAAAAAACTATAGAAAGTGGGTAAAAATTTCAAAAAATTTCTATAAATAGTGAAAAATTTAAAAATTTTCATACCATTTGAATTTTTTTACCCAACATAGTGTATTTGAGCTCAGAACTTCCGAAGCGAATTCCAAGAGCATCGTCCAGCGGAATCCCTCCACGTTTGATCCAGGTAGAAACTCATGCCCCTCTCTTTCATTTTGATGCAAAATTTTTAAATTTTCATGGTCAATTTATTTCTTTGAGCCATCGAAACTTGGGAGTTTTGGCCCACATGGAAATTGGGCCCTTTTCCACATATAGGGATCTCTGTACGTGGAAAATGAACCAAAACCCACGTACATACGCAATTGTTTTGCAAACAGTCGCGTACAGGGCCACGGACAAGGTTTTAAAGGGAAAATAACGATAAAAATTTTGGTTTTTTATGTAGGATGGTGCTAGAGTGGAGAGAGAGAGAACATGGTGATGTTGAGGAAGTTGTTCAAGCTAATCTCATGGCTCAACAAGCATTAAGGGCATGTGGTTTATACAAGTTTTGGTGTCTTGGCATCTTGAGGGCCAAACCAAGACTACTCTAGCTACTGGTAGACTATTGGGATTCAGAGTCTGAAACATTTCATATAGATGGGATGTTACTCAGCATTGAGGTTGAGGACATATATTTTCATCATAGGTTTGTCTCGACGAGGAGAGGTAGTGAACCTCCAATCCCATGAGCCATGAGGTGGGCTGGCCATAGATGAGTACATAGTTGTGTATTGCTTTCTGGATACAGAGAAGGTTGGGAGTCAAATCCTGACAAACTCTATTCATATTCTGGGGTTGAAAGCCATACTTTTGGCACTAGGCAGGAGTGCAGGTTTGGCTTCACTCTACCAGGCCTCACGACCAATGATGTTCTATGCGGTAGAGTGCATGCGACCTATAGTATATGACTAGAGTACTATGCTGCTGAGCAACATGAAACGGTAGCTCAACGACTACAAGATGGGTAGAGTGCGGAACTTTGGGTTTGGAAGTATACTGAGCACATTTTTCTTTGAGTGGGTTCTAAGGCTAAGCGCTAGAGTAGACATTGCTCCACATGGAGTCCGAGATCTAGCCCAATGATGTTGGGATAATGTCATGCGCAGACTGGGAGGTGGGTAACCCCTACCCAACAAAGTTCTTTCCATGGTGGCAGAGACAGATCATTTCCATAGACGACTACCCCTATGCATGGATAGACTTCCACGGAGACCCACATATGCCCCTACCACTAGGAGAGGCTTATGGAGACATAGGTAAAGAATCCCAAACCAATTTTTAAAATTTTTGAATTATTTAATTTTTTGTGTTTTTTGATATATGCACTCAAAAGACATGTTTTTGGTGTGATGACACATAGTGACAATCTGTCATGTATATGCAGATGTAGGACCACAACGGCCAGATGGATTTCCTTGTCATTGACGAAGGGGGAGAGGTGATGATATTATGGGTGCAGATGCGAAGCGGGCGTTCCAAAGCATCCACACGAACTTTTTTCGTTTGACACATAGAGTACCCATGGCGCAAGTCGAGGACTTGCATGAGCTCATGCAGCGCTAGGTGGTTGGAGTACCACGATCATGGGTTCGACTATTTCGCCAGCTAGCTAGAGCCATAGTGTGCTATCATGATCAGTACCCTCCTCCACCTCAGGCTTAGAGGCCATGGTGTATTCATTTTTGTATGACTGTGTAGTATATTTTGGTGGCTCGGAAGCCCCAATTTTGTATGTGACACTTATGTATTATGGCGCCACTTTTTGAACTTTTATGAATTTTTTTTTATGATGATCGATTTTATTTTATTTACATGTGTGTAAAATGTGTTTGTGATATGCTTATGGTCTGTGAAACAAATGCCAATCTAACACATAGTTAACATATGAGTCAGCAACTTGATTAAAAATTCTTGGAACATGAATGTATGTTATACTCTCAAATTGTCATTCTAGCAATCTAATACATAAGAATCTTCATAATAATGTCAGATCCCTAATGCAATACAAGCCATTAAGCTGCGAAACCACTAACTGTGAATCAAGACGTACCTCAAGAGAATGAACACCATGTGAAATGGCATCACGCAATAACTCAATGATGACACTATATTCAGCAACATTGTTCGAGGAAGGCCGTAAACATACGCCTCCTAAAGACAATACTTGACCCGTAGGAGTATAGATCACCCAAGCAGCCGAAGCTGAGTTTTGAGTGTGGCAGCTAGCACCATCAGCGAATCTTATGTAAACAGAAGACTCCATCGACATCTACCATAAGAAATGAAAGCTAATCGACAAAACTGATCACCATAAGAAAACCTAACTATGCAATGCTAAACTATACAATAATATACAAAAATCAGCCCTAGCTAAAGATCATGCATAGTATTTTTTGAGATAGAGCCCATTTCTAGGCTCTACCAAGGTTGTCCCTTCATAATCAACCAACTCATAGGTGCCTTTCTCTAATATTCATTTAACCACGTAAGGACCATGCCACATGGGATTAAATTTCCCTGCCCCTAAGGGTTCTTTAGCTTGATCGCACAAAAGGACCAAGTCACCTTCACTGAACTTTCTCGGACGGATAGACATATCATATTGGACCTTAACCTGATGCTTGTTAACCTCTAGAGCCACTAAGGCATCTCGGCGTTGCTCATCAAGCTACTCTAAGTGGACCAAACTCTCTTCCTGATCCAGTGGATTATTCATCTTCAATATTACACTGATTTAATATGGTACAATAGTTATTAATCTATGGTTCAAAGAACATAACATATGCTAAACATAGTGCGCGACTAGCCTTAAGGGCTGCGCGGTGCGATAGAACATCGCGCTGCTTGTGCAGCTTGCATGGGCCGCGCAGCTTGTAGGGGCCGCGTAACTTGCACAGTATGGGCCGCGCAGTTTGTGCACCGTCAAGAGGTACATCGCCTGGTTCACGAAGGGCCGTGCAGTCACGTTTGCTGTGACATTTATGGCTGTTGCGATGCTGCGACAGCGGATCGGGTATATGGCGAAGTCCTTATATGCCGCGACTTTTGTATGCTGCGACAGTGGATCGGGTATATGGCGAAGTCCTTATATGCTGTGACGTTTATATGATGCGAAGTTGATGGTGACATCAAACGGTTACGTTACATGTGGCATAGCCCAATGGCGGTCGTTACAATGTGTTGTAAGGTAGCGTATGAGCGTGGAGTTGATTGCAACATTTTGGGGATCTGAAACGTCATGGTAACATAACGCTTAGGTCGTGACTTGGCGGGATTGCATGGTTCAGTTAGCATATGGTTGTAACAATAATAAAGAAGATAACAGTTGTGGTCCGTTACTCATCCTCTCGCTAAACGCTTAAATAGAGGACGCTAGCCACATTTCAGGGGGGATTCAGATTACGTTGGAGCACAGAGCTTCACTTTTCTACTATGAGAAGCTTGGGGAGTTACTATGAAGGCACATATGCTGTTGCTTTTGTAGTCGACATTTCTGTTATATTTTAGCTTTCTTTGCTAATTGTAATTTCCAGAAGAGAGGTATGAAAGACTTTGTACAACATTCTGGTTGCAGTTGCTGAAGTTGATTCCAGAACCATTTTGTACCATATTAAAGAGATTAATTGGATCGGTACCCATTAGAGAGGGACCCGAAGACATAGCCTAGTGAATGGGGTGAACTCCGTTATCAATTTCTGTGTTTGTGGCTCTCTGTTTCGGTGTTTCTCATTTCTGTTCAGTTTTGTTGTTTCCTTTCTTGTTTAGTTTGCTGTTATATCAGATTTTAGCATTTAATTAACTGTGCAAGCTATGTGATGAATTCAGCAAACTGATTAATGCATTCTTTAAATAAACTTTTAATGCACTCAAGTTGAGGTCCGATGGATCATGTTATGGTATTAGAGCAGGTTAACTGCTTGTGCAAGTTGGTGAATGCTTACCAGGTCCAAATCAAAGCATGGTGAAGGAGAATTAATCGAAGGAGATCCTGAGATTGGCTCAAGGAGAACATTCTCAAGAACCATGTCTTCTCCACGAGGGGAAGAAGAAGGACATACAGAATGGGAAAAACCTGTTATTTCAGAAACTGAGTTTTTGGAGGCTTTTATGAGCATGAAAGCCATGATGGAAATTCTACTCAATGAGCGAGCAGAAAGGAAGAAGAAAGAAGAAGGATCTTCATCCAGAGATGCAGAAGTGAAGAAGGAAGAAAAGGGTGAAGGAGTAGGAGGTGATGGTGATCCTCCTGAAACTAATCAAACTTTCTCTTCTTCTCATACTTCTCATTCGAATAATGCAAATCCTAATTATCTCATCGAAATCACCATAGGGCCCTTAACAAAATAATAAAAGTATCGAAATCTAGGGTAAAAATAAAAGTATCTCACTTCCCATTGATGCAAAACCAAGTTCTAGTGCAAGTACAAATCTGCCATCTACTTCTAAGAAAAATGATAAAAATAGAAGTGCACTATTTCATATTCGTGTCATTGCAAATCACACAAAGATTGATACATTGTTTGATAGTGGTTCACAAGTAAATCTGATATCAGAAGAAGTGGTTAAGAAATTGCATTTAGTTACTATGCCTCATGAAAAACCCTATCCTCTTGGTTGGGTTGCTAATGATACACGACTGCAAGTTACAAAGAAATGTGTTTTGAAATTTGCAATCACTGAAAAGTTTATGGATGAGGTAGAACTAGATGTAGTACCACTTGACATTTGTGGAATAGTACTTGGGATTTCATATTTGTATGACTGGAAAGCAGTCTTTTATAGAGAGTAGAATAAGTATCATCTTTTCAAATATGGTGTGGAATATATTGTATGAGCACATAAGATAAGAACAAACCTAGCAATAGTTTTGAAGGACAAATGAAGAGGCTGGTAAATGCTAGTAAGAATTTTGTGTCAATGATGGTTAAGATGAAAAATGATGAGATCTCTAAATATTTTGAAGGATGTGACCCTAAGCATAAATCTGAACTAATTAAAATCATCTCTGAGTATGATGATTTGTTTCAAGATCCGAAGGGGTTACCACCAAAGAGAGAGATTCAGCATGAGGTACATTTGCAGCAGGATGTGCCACTCCCGAACATAGCCATGTACCGGATGTCTATAATGCAGAATTAGGAAATCAAGAAGCAGGTTCAGGAGCTGATTGAGAAGGGGGTCATCCGGCCAAGTACTTCTCCTTGTGGCTCTCCTATAGTATTGGTTCCAAAGAAGGATGGGTCTTGGAGGATGTGCATTGACTATAGGGCCCTTAACAAAATCACCATTAAAAACAGGTATCCTCTTCCTCGCATTGATGATTTGCTTGATCAGTTGAAACATGCAACTTACTTTACAAAATTGGATCTACGTAGTGGGTATCATCAAATCCGGGTTGCTGAAAATGATGCCTAGAAAACAAGGTTTAAAACAAAACAGGGTTTGTATGAATGGCTTGTGATTCCTTTCGGACTCTGTAACGCACCTGCTTCTTTCATGCGGGTCATGAATGATGTCTTTCAACCATTCATTGATGATTTTGTAATTGTATATCTGGATGATATCCTAGTGTTTAGCAAAACCTGGGAAGAGCATCTTGTATATGTGAAAAAAGTTTTAGATGTACTGAGGAAGGAGAAGCTTTCTGTAAAAATGTCTAAAGGTGAATTTGCTAAAACTTCTTTAGTATATCTGGGCCATATTATTGGTGGAGGCCACCTGCGAGTGGACCCAGCCAAGGTTGCTGTCATTGTAAATTGGCCACGGCCTAACATCGTTACTAAAATCAGAAGTTTTTTGGGTGTGGTTTAGTATTGGAGGAAATTCATTTCTGGGTTTTCCTCCATTGCTGCGCCATTACATGTGTTGACAAGCATCAAAGAGATTTTCCAGTGGGGAGGCAAGCATCAGAGAGCCTTCAACACTTTTAAGGAAAGGATTAGCACAGCACCAGTTCTAACGTTGCTAGATTTGCAGCAGCCATTTGAGATCGAAACCGATGCCAGCGGGTTTTCCATGGGAGCCGTTTTGATGCAAGGGAGGAAGCCAGTCTGTTACCATTCAGAAACGTTCTCTACTGTGGTAAGTAACTATCCAACTTATGACAAAGAGTTGTATACTTTAGTACAGAGTGTGAAGAAGTGGAAACATTATATCATGGGAAAAGAAATAGTCATGCATACTGATCATCAGCCACTTCAATATTTACAATCCCAAACTAAAGTACAACAAAGTAGGCATTTAAGATGGATGGGATTCTTGCAACAGTTTCATCTCGTAATTAAATACAAAAAGGGAATTCATAATAAGGTAGCAGACATGTTATCGAGGCCACCTACCAATGCTTCAATCATTCTTCAAAACAGTTCATTAACATATGAAAGTTATATTGAACAGTATGCCGAAGATAAAGATTTTAAGAAAGTATATGCATCACTAATACATGGTAAACAGGAAGAGAACTATTATGTGCATAATCAACTCTTGTATTGTCTCGGTAAACTCTGTATTCCAGAAAAAGAGAGAGTGCATGTGATTCGAGAGGCACATAGTTCATTGATTGCAGGACATTTTGGTGTAGGTAAAACATTGTTTGTATTGCAGAATCACTGTTATTGGCCTTAGATGCAAGAAACTATAGCTAAATATATACGAGGATGTGTTATGTGTGCAATAAGTAAGCCTAGCAATAGGAAGTTGGGGTTGTACACACCTCTTCCAGTTTCTTCTCGTCCCTGGGAAAGTATTTCTATGGACTTTGTATGAGGACTACCTAGGTCGAGAAAAGGGCATGATTACCTATATGTTTTTGTGGACAGATTCAACAAAATGTGTATCTTAATGCCATGTAACAAACAGATCACTGCTGAACAAACAACTCATCTATTCTTTCAGAATGTTTGGGTACATTTTGGGCTGCCCATGTCTATTGTATCTGATCGGGATTCCCGGTTCTTGGGAGAATTCTGGTCAACTTTATGGGAGCTTATGGATACTAAACTTAAGAAAAGTACAACTTTTCATCCACAGACCGATGGGAAAACAGAGGTAGTAAACATAACCGTGATTTAGCTACTCAGAGGCTATTGTAGTAAACATCCTAAACTTTGGGATGAGTAGTTGCAATATATACAACATGCTTACAATCATGCAGTTCATTCTTCCACAAAAACATCTCCTTTTGAAACTTGTTTTGGTTATCTGCCAAAAACATCGATGGACTTCTCTTTTGGCAAATATGCCATGGATGGAAATCATGATGTAGATAAAGCTCTAAGATTCATTCAGAGAATCCAAGCGGTGCAGCAGACAGTTCAGGAACAGTTGGAGAAGAGCCAGGCAAAGTACAAAGCCAAGCATGACAAGCATCGAGTTGATCATCAATTTCAGGTTGGTGATAGAATTTGGTTACATATCACCAAAGAAAGAATGAAAGGTGAAGGTAAAAAGCTTAAGCCTATCAGGTATGGTCCTTTTGAGATCTTCAAAAAGATCGGTACTAATGATTTTCACTTGAATTTACCTCCATACATGCAAATTTATTCAGTTGTCAATGTTGAGAATCTTAAACTGTATGAGCCTCCTATGATCATGGATGAGGAAACTAACATACAGATTCCTTCAGTTGAGGATATGGCACCTGAATACATGAATGAGTTGCAGGATGATGTTATTCTTGACATAAATGTGAGGACTTCACGAAGGGGGAGTGCTGAGTACCTTCGAGTGGGGCTTAAAGGCATGCATCCTAGAAAAGCAAGATGGATGGAGATTGGAAAAGTGAGGGAGCTGTACCCTTACTTACTTGCAGAATGATTCAAGATTTTGGTGTTCCAAAAGCTCTTTAATGGGGAGGAATGATCCGGTGGATTATTCATCTTCAAAATTACACTGATACAATATGGTACAATAGTTATTAATCTATGGTTCAAAGAACATAACATATGCTAAACATAGTGTGCGACTAGCCTTAAGGGCTGCACGGTGCGACAAAACATCGCGCTGCTTGCGCAGCTTGTAAGGGCCGCGCAGCTTGCGCAGTATGGGCCGTGCAGTTTGTGCACCGTCAAGAGGAACATCGCCTGGTTCGCGAAGAGCCGTGTGGTCACGTTTGCTGCGACATTTATGGCTGCTGCGATGCTACGATGTTTTGGATGCTACGACAGTGGATCGGGTATATTGCGAAGTCCTTATATGCCACGAATTTTGTATGCTGCGACAGCAGATCGGGTATATGGTGAATTCCTTATATGCTGCGACATTTATATGCTACGAAGTTGATGGTGACATCAAACGGTTACGTTACATGTGGCATAGCCCAGTGGCGGTCGTTGCAACGTGTTGTAAGGTAGCGTATGAGCATGGAGTTGATTGCAACATTTTGGGGATCTGAAACTTCGTGGTAACATAATGCTTGGGTCGTGACTTGGTGGGATTGCATGGTTCAGTTAGCATATGGTTGTAACAATAATAAAGAATATAATAGCTGTGATCCGTTACTCATCCTCTCGCTAAACGCTTAAATAGAGGATGCTGGCCACATTTCAGGGGGGATTCAAATTTCGTTGGAGCACAGAGATTTGCTTTTCTACTATGAGAAGCTTGGGGAGTTACTGTGAAGGCGCAGATGCTGTTGCTTTTGAATTTGACATTCTCTGTTATATTTTAGCTTTCTTTGCTAATTGTAATTTCCAGAAGAGAGGTCTTAAAGACTTTGTACATCATTCTGGTTGCAGTTGCTGAAGTTGATTCTAGAACCATTTTGTACCATCTTAAATAGATTAATTGGATTGGAGAGGGACCCGGAGACGTAGCCCAGTGAAGGGGGTGAAATCCGTTATCAATTTCTGTGTTTGTGGCTCTCTGTTTCGGTGTTTCTCATTTCTGTTCAGTTTTGTTGTTTCCTTTCCTGTTTAGTTTGCTGTTATATCAGATTTCAGCATTTAATTAACTGTGCAAGCTATGTGATGAATTCAGCAAACTGATTAACGAATTCTTTAAATAAACTTGTAATGCACTCAAGTTAAGGTCCGACGGATCACTTCCAATGAAGAAGTGTCAGGTAAAAGCTCCACAACCAGCTTCAGAGAAGGGATTTCACATTCAACAGGTAAAACTGACTCCACCCCATGCACAAGCTAATAGGGAGAAAACTCGGTGGCAGTCTTAACCGTGGTTCTATAGGCCCACAAAGTAGGATACAACATGATATGCCATTTATTCTTCCTTTGTGTGATGGTCCATTGCAGAATAGACTTAAGTGACTTGTTCACTGCTTCAACTTGTCCATTCGCTTGAGGGTAATAAGAAGAGGAGTGCTCTTGCTTATACCCTAAATTGGAATCCAAATATTCCATCATTTTGTTCTGAAAGTGCCTACCATGGTCAATGACAAGATCTTTCGGAATGCTGACCTGGTTGATAATCTGGTTGAAAATGAAATGCATGGTTGTCTCACTATTGGCTTTAACTGTGGGCATAGCCTCTGCCCATTTCATGAAGTAATCAATAGCTGCAATAATATGATGATTCCCACCAGTCGAAGCTGGGTTGCAATCCATAAAATCAAGCCTCCACTTGGTGAAGGGACCGACGGTGATAATAGGATGCAACGGGGCTGGATGCAAGTGCATATTACATGCAAACACCTGGAAAGGGTGGCACTTCTTAACCGCATTAACGCGGTCTTTGAAGACAAACGACCAAAAATAGCTTGCTCTCAATATTTTTTGGGCTGTAGAAATCCCAAATAAATGACCACCACATGCCCCTCGATGGAAATCATTGAGCACAACCTTAGCCTCATCATGGGCTAAACAACGACGTAAAATGGAATCTACCGCATGGCGGTACAAAGTGTTATCCACTATGAGGTAGTTCTTAGCTACATGACGTAATCGTCGTCGCTCATCCCATGAGAGGTGAGTAGGGACCTTCAATGTTTTCAAATACATGATGATATCCGTATACTAAGGGTCAACAGTTGAGATGAGGAATATATGCTCATCGACAAAAGAATCCTCATAAACCTCCTCCTCCTCCAAATTTGAAAATCAGAAATAAGCTCCGCAAAGATTAACGATTTCTTCGATTTCGCCGAAACGAATTCGAGATCAAAATATTTCAAAATCACAATCCATTTATTATACTTTCCCCCAATCATCCTTCCAGTGAGGATGAATTGAAATGGATTGATATGAGATATGACCAAATTTTGGTGAAGGAGAATGTAATGTCTCAAACGTTGAACTGTGTGAACATTGGCTAAGGCTAGCTTCTCCACATGGGAATAGCGAATTTCCGCATCAATAAGGTTCCAGCTCAAATAATATATGACATACTCATGGAGCTCCTCATCCTCTTGAACCAAAAACATACCAACCATCTCCTGAGACGCAACCACATAAATCAAGAAATCACGGCTATAGTCTGGTGGACTAACATGGGGACCATTGCTGAGGCTTGCTTAAGAGCATCAAAAGATTCTTGGTCTCGCTCATCCCAGTAAAAAGGGGTGTCATTCTTCAAAAGACACATAAATCCTTTAGTCAAGTTGGAAAAATTAACCATGAATCTTCACAAGAAGTTCACCATGCCTTGTAAACATTGAAGGTGTCGAATATTACATGGGGGAGACAATTGAAGTATTGCCACAACCTTAAAGGGATCAACTCTAATACCCTCCTTGGATACGATGAATCCTAATAAATGACCAACTGTCATGCAAATGATGCACTTATGAGGATTTAAGCGAACTTGATAATGATGACATCTTTCGAACACTAATATCAAATGATATGGATGACGCACTCTCAAACGAAAGTGAGCAGCGAGGTCATCCAAATATACTTCGATAATCATTTTAAGATCGTGAAAGATTAAGGTTGTGGCCCACTGAAATGTAGCTCCGACGTTTTTAAGGCCAAAGGGCATCTTTTGATATGCAAAAGTACCCCAAGGACAAATAAATGTGGTCTTGTGTTGATCCTCAGGCTTAATTTGAATCTAATTATATCTAGAAAAACCGTCCATAAAGGAAAATACCTCACTTCCTGCATACTCATCCGAAATTTGGTCAATAAATGATGTGGGGAAATTATCCTTAGGACAAGCTCGATTTAAGTCACGAAAATTAGTGCATAGTCAGATTGCTCCCTACTTCTTATCCACTAGAACGTGATTTGAAGCCCACTCCTTCAAGGGAATGGGATAGATAAAAACAATTTTAAGCAGTTTCTCTATCTCAGCTTTAATGGCGCGTGCTTTTCTAGGATTCACAGCACGCAAATGTTGTCAAACCGGTTTTGCATCAGGATAGGTATTGATTTCATGTTCGACAATACGAGGGTCTGTACCTGGCATTTCCTCGTATGACTAAGAAAAAATGTCACGAAACTCTTTAAACAACTCGGTATACTCTTTGATCTCATTGGGGGAACAACCCGCCCCAATATAGACATTCTCAACCTTGCCAGGATCATGAGACATATTGATAGGAACTGTTGGTGACAGATTAGCCATGTTCCCATCAGCCATCTGACGAGGAGAGCTTAATGGGACCACGAGGCTACCAATTTTCTCACTAAGAATCTCCCTAAAGTCATCACATTCCAAATGAATGAGCTTAGGAAGGAAATACAATCGATGATGCAGCTCTTCCCAAGGTTGCTTAACCCCAGACATGGCCTCAAGAATAGCTTCATCTGACGAAAAAACACCATCGAGGTAGTCATGAGAGTGAGATGAATCTACTGCCCATGGAAGTAGCATATAAGGGTCCTCCTCCTCCATCCGTGAAGAGGAAGGACTAGGCTCTGCAACATGATCAAGATTTGCTTGATACGCCACCATTGTTGTAGGTAACAAAATTTCTGTCTTGACAGGCACACTCAAAGTACTCAGTGAAGGAAGAATCCAAGGATCTTCCATATGGGTATTGCGAAAAGATACTGAATTTGATGAGGATGAATCCCTACCAAGACTAGACCCAATCATAAGAATGGGCACAAGACAACTAAATGTTCCCATAAGAGAAGGATAAATACCCACACCCACATTCTCAGTTGTCGGTTGAGAATGATCGATAATCGTGGTAGAAGCTCCCGATGATGCATTGACACTCGGATTATGGAATGAATTTTGATCAATCATAATAATCTTCCCATTAAATGGAAAGCATATCACTCGAAATAGGGAAGAAGTTATGGCTTGCATACTGTACATCCAATTCCTACCCAACAAAAGATTGTAGTCAAGGGGTGCATCAACCACCTCGACCTTGATCGTGATGGTCTTCCCTCCCAATTGGACCTCTAGAGAAGGAAGTATCCTGTGCAGCCGAAACGATCTACCATTGGAATCTATCAACATGTTGGCAGATTGAGACAACAAGGGAGAACATAATACCTTCCAACAAGACAAAGACATCACGAAAGCAACAACGCCTTCATCAATGATAGTACGCATGATGGTGTTGTTGAGACACTCTACATGAATCAAAAGAGACACGTAGTAAGGAAAGAGAGGCTGTACTCCCATGGTTTAAAATTTGATAATGGAAGAAGAGATATCATCACTAACCCCAATAGCAGACAACAAAGCTTTCCTTTGCAGAGGACAAGTCTGAAGCACTTCTAACGCGGACATCGCACAAGGAGTATGGCCCAAATCCTCGACAACTGAATTGTTTTGGGCAGCTCGAGCATTAGGATTGTGCCCCAAACACTTTAAGACTCCCTTAGGAATGCAAGGTGGAGCTTCAGATTTATCTGTAGATCTAGTTGTGAGGAACCATAATCTTTCGCATGAGTCACAACTTTAGCATCTCTCACCATGTTGATGCAACCATGACCACTAGTAGCCTTCGACGGGTTTTGATTTCCACTAGACGCACAACCAAGATCAATGGTCCTCGAGTTCATATTTTGATTTTTGGGTAAAGGATTAGTGAACACATATGGGCCCTGTGATATGAACTTTGAGGCATCCTCCATACGAGGGCACAAGTGAGTGAGGTGGTCATCCTTACACAACTTACAAGGAAACTTCACCTTACATTTAGACTGCTTGTCCCCTCTAGCATTATTAGTGTTCTTGTCATTATTATTAGCATTTTCATTCTTATTCCCACCCTTACGATTATTTTTTCCTTTTTTCTTATTCCTTCCAGGCTACTGGTTTCCTTTTGGGTTCGACAATCGCACGGAGAGTACACTCGTCGATTGGGTAGGTTGAGATGAAGCCATAGCTTGTCCCGACATAGACTGGTTAATCAATAACTAGCTCACTTGTTTCGTAACCAAGTCCACATGTTTTGTACTTGTAGAGCCAACAATACCATCAGCATGTGGCCCAGGTTTGATTTTGGGGTCAAAATTTGATCTTGGAGCATTTGGTATAATCTCATACAAAATTCTGGATTGAGCATAGATCAAATCCAACTCTTGAGCCCTAAAGATACCTTGTTCTTCGTTTTGAACTCTGGATATAGAAACATCCTTCATGATGTAAGGAAACGATTTGAGGAACCATTCAAGAAGAAACTCTAGTGGTATAAAGGCTTTAATTAATTGTTTCCGTCTACGCCACTCTTGAATATGATCTGAAATGTGTGTGGCTTTGTCTTGCCAAAAGGTTGACAAGAGTTAGGTACTAACGTCGTAATGTATGGGTAGATGGAAATGATTAAGGAAAGTCATGGCAAGGTCATCAAATGTAGCATAAGTCCCCCCAGTAACTCTATATACCATTTCACCACAGGACCTGTAAGGGTGCGTTGAAATAGCCTCAAACAGATGGAATCATCGTGTAAGGAATTGGAAGAGCACCAAAGGTGGAAAGTGGTGACATTCTCACTAGGATCTTCACTAGCCTTACCTTCAAACTTGGGAATGTCTGAAAGAATCTTGGTAGGGACTGCCGGCCATGCCGGATTATGAGATAGGATTGTTCATCAATCTCGACAAGTCAGGTAAGTTCAATGTTGCAAGGAAAGGAAGCCTAGGTTGAGTTAGTCGATGCCACGCTCCCTGGTAGTTTTGATTCATGTAAGGTTGATTTCTATAAATACCATGGCCTTGGCCATAATAACCTCCTCCCATTTGACCCATGAAGGGCTGCATGGAAGCATTGTGATGTGGGGTACCTTGATTATGAGGCGCTACAAAGCCATAATTGGAAGAGTAAGCGGGTTTTTGATACCCATGCCCATACGGTTGATAGTTTTTTCCATACTGTGGTCCATAAGAATGTCCATGGGAAGCTCCATAAGGTGTTCCATGGGATGTACCATGAGATGGTCCATAGTTAGGTATATGGGGAGCTCCATGCGCTGGAACATGAGACGATCCAGAAACATGTACATGACTTGCTGACACAATAGGAGGTATTGGAATCTATGATACTAGCATGTTAGCAGTCGCAGAACGAACATGGCTAGTAGCAACATTCCAGCCTGAAGGCCCATGTGAATTAGGGGGAGGATGGGTCATTAAAAAAACAATTGAAGGGATGGGGTTCGAAGATGAAGGGACATGTGAAGGAATGTAAGTGGTGTTCCTAATGTTCACTTGTCTTGTTACTGGTATCTGAATAGGATTACTAACACTAGGCGTAGGAGGAGCATGTGAATATGCCTCCACCGCAGGGATGGAAGGTGCAATGTGACTAGTGCCCCCAAACCTCTCCGCATGAAAAGGAATGGGAGTACCCCCAAGCGTAGTGCCAAGGTCAACTTTTGTCTTGACATGATATGCCGGATTGGGCTCAAGGATATCAAGCATGCCATATCTAACATTACTAGTGCTTGTGGGTTCATAGTGAGTCTCATCGCCCGAAAACCAATACCGACGACCTGTGAATGAGGGACCATAACCAAATCATGAAGGTGTTGAGGCCTAGAAAATCACAGGTAACAATAGTAGGGATTCTCCCCAATAAGCGTTCCCAATTAGCTCGTTATTGTTTGGTATGGGGAATTCGTCCAGTTTATGGTCCAGATACTGTAGGTCAAGTAATGATTAAATCTTGTTTTATCGGTTACGGCCCGATCCACCATTTAAGTGTATTTTTTTTAGTTTTTTGTTTATGTATGATATGCAAGTGCCTAATTAAGTGCAATCAATAGAGATAACAAAGAGTTTCACAATGTGATGCGTAGGTTCTTACCTCTCATCTTACCTCTTTCGCTTCTAAATCATAAACAAAGAACAAACTATACTAATGCTAACTACTTATATCTAACATATCCCTAGGGACCAATACTGTAATTAATGATGAGTAATGTACTGTAAAACATACATTTAGAATATTACAGATAACTGTTCATATTTCAGAATACATGTATACAAGTAGAAAAGATACACAAAGAGATAGCTCATTGTTGATTAAAACATTCATTACTCAGATAAGTTGCGGAAGTTTCAAAGAAATAAACATGAAAACATTCATAACATGAAATAATTCGTAAGTTAGAATGATCTAATAGTTCATAGCACAAGTTGAAATAGAAATAGTTCACATTCAACCAGCCTATGGCAAGCATTTGAGACTCCATAGTGCCTTCTTTAGTAGAAAATATAAGCTCTTTATTATAAGAGGAAGTAGTTCTTCTTACAATAACATTTCACAAAGATAGCATGAAAAAAGGTCCCTCTTACATCTAATTCACCTATATTTATACAAACAAAAAAACTCTTGAGCTATCCTATTTTCCCTTTGGGCTTCCCTTGACCCTTCCTTAACAAAAAAATTGTCTTCTAGCATATACACTTAGAAAAAGATAAATACAAAAATATTACGTAATTGATCAATCGTTTGAATAAGCCAACTAAGTGGGTCCAACTTGATCATTTATAAATTTCTTCCAAACATTTGCATCTGTTGCTATAGTTTCGAAACCAGAAGGCTTTAGGAATTTGATGGTGGTCTCATGCTTAACAGCTTGAGACTTTATATTCGCCACTGTGGCTGGAATCAGGAGAAGTTGATCTTCCAATAAATGATTGCTAACTACTGCCCGTGCTATTGCAGTTTTTAGCACCTTTTCATCCAATCCTTTAACCAGCTGAATAGCTTGTTCATCCTCTTGCCATCTTTCTTGCAATTGCTTCAAAAACCCTTCATGATCGAGAAAATCTTCTAACCTTCTCTTAGAAGATGTTTGACAATGATTGTAAGTTATTTGAACTTTCCTACAGAATTCTGCACAAACACCCTTTGTCCTTCTAACTATCTTTACTAATTCCTCTGCTGCTTTACTCCCAAATTTGATTAGCTCATACTCCAGCTTTACTGTCTCTAGGTCCCTGATGGGTGCATCAGCTAAAGGCTCCTTAGTTGTTTCCAACCAAGTCATACATCCTTGTAGAACCTCCAATATATCCTGTGTCTTGTCCAAAAAATAAGAAGTTGTACTTACAATTTCTTCCAGCCTTATTTCTACCTGTTGAACCTTCAACATTTCTTTTGTCATTTGAAGCCGCATCTGATGAATTTTACTTCTAAGTGCGAGAGCATGCTTCTTCAATGGCTCAATATATGTTTTCTACTCCATAGCTTCTTTTAATGAAACTTCCAGTGAAGTTTTCTGAGTTTCCAATTCTACTACCTGAGTCTCATAAAGCTTAGCTTTCCCCTCAGTAGTAGTCCTTTGCATTTCCAGTTCTGCCACTTTATTCTCTAGACCTCCTTTCTCTTTAGTCAATTCTTCAATTGATGATTTCAGACTATCTATTTCCGCTTCCAAGACCTGATGTATTTGTTGAAGTTTTTCACACTTTGCCAAGGAAGCCTTGGACTCTCTTTCTATATTGCTTGCTGATAACACCAAAGCCTCTTTATCTGATTGTAAGGTTTGGCACTCTGCTTTGGATTCCTCGATCTCACTAATCATGTCTTCTTACTTTCTCTTTAAATATTGACTTTCATTTCTTTCCTTTTTTAGGGTCTCTTTCAACTGTATAACCTTCCTTTGGGATTGCTCTAAATCCGTCATTATTCTCTCCACATTCTCTTCAGTAGCTAGGGCTATGGCCACACCATCCCTTGACATTAACCTCCTTTTCTTGCTTCTTTAGTTGCTCAGTTGTTTTTCCCTTTCCACCAATAGTAGTTATCTTTTGTTTAAACCTCATTCTCAAAGTTGTCATATTCTGAGCATTCCGAAAAAATTCTTCATCTTTATCCTAAAAATATTTATACTCGAAATGTACCCCTACTGTGGTACAATAATCAGCTACCTTCTTCTCATAGTCATTTCTATGGAAAATTATTTCACTGAAGTGAAAATACTCTAGCTCCTTCACGAATTCTGCTGCAGTTTTTACTTTTGAAAAATTATAACTCCGTGTATAAAATGGGACTGGAGGATAAACAACCTTCTTTTGCTTGAATAGGAAGTGGCCAACTCCATTAATGTATAATTTTCTAACTACCTCCTTGTGAATGACAAAATCTGTAGCATACCTAGGCAGAAGGGAATGAGCCCTTGACCCCCTAAAAATCCTTAAATACAAACCTTCTTCTATCAAATAATAGTGTCTGTTATCTTGCACAACTTTCAGAGCTTCTTCTGACATACAATTACACTTAACTAGGAAAATCAATGTGTACAATGGCATAATAAAATCTTCACAAATATTCTTGTAGTAACTATAATACTTGTGATCCCACAACAATTGGTAGGCAACATATACTAGGTAAGGGTCTTTATCCCATTGGAATTTCAATGCTAGGAATGGATGTGTACATAAAATACAATCAATCGAGATCAAACTCATATAAAATTTTATTTTCTTCTGGGAGACTCCTCCTAGTGCTGCACTTATGCAAGCTGACAAGCTGTTGGACCCTATGTTTTCCCAATTGAATATTGTACCTTGGGTGGCTACAAAAAAGATCACTGGTACCCAGCCTATTTTAAAGTTCTTCCCATTATCCCTCCCAAAAAACTTGTTTAGAATCAAGGCAATTAACCTGTATGGAGTGCGTAGGCTTGCTGTTTCATACTCCCCTAAAGGCCTCGTACAAAAATTCTTACCTGGGATTATCATTCTTTTGATTGTTTCCACCACATCTAGGTACAGGTCTTTCAACCATCCTTCAATTAAATAACTCTGCGGTGTCAGCAACCTATAAGCCATGGACACATAGGCTGGCTATAGGTAGCATAACCTTGCCCTTCAGTGTTAGCCAATATCATTCTTGTCACATCTACCCTAGGTAGAATCCATCCTATCACCTCTGAACAGGGTAAAAGTTCAGGTCGGGTATCCACCTTCATGATGGCTGATCTCTCGATGTTGCCATAGATAGGAAAATCCTCGAATCCAGCCTCTGGTACACTCTGATTTGAGATCATTCTGTATAACTCTCCCCATTTATATTCAGGATCAATTCTAGTGATGGCTTTGGTGTCTTCATAAACAACCTCGACTCGGGTTATTATTTATACTTATGGTTCCTTCTCTGTTGCTTGGGCCTTCTTTTTTTGCTTTCGAGGCATATTGTTGTGCTGATGATGGGCCTGTATTGATCATACAAAATAAATTTAGTCCACTCACACATAGCAAATTATATACTGAAAACAACAACAAATATAACTAGAACATTACCAACTCATCAAGATGCATGTTGAACAACTTTTCTTTTATCAAACCAAATGTGCTTTCTGTATGTGAAACTATCAAAACCACAAAGCTTTCAAAAAACCCTATCGGACCCAAATCTACAAGCAAAACTCTACTCGAAAAAACATAGGTTTCCACTACGCCCTCATGTCTACAAGTAGAAATTATACAGCGAGAAACCCCCGAAAAATTTGGACTGCTAACCCCTGAACCCGCTCTTTACCTACAACAGATAAAATTTCATTTGGCATCCCACGAAAACTTACCCATGCTCGACTGACGACTGCGAGCTTTCCCTAAAATGGTGAAAGGAAAGAGGGAGCGATGCAGATGGCGAGACACTCATCTGTACTCTGCCCTCTCTCTTCCAACAAATGTCAACAAATAGCTCATGGCTAGACAAAAAACAGTCAAGAACGAGGAGTGAGTAAATGACGGCTATGCTAAACAACCGGGGTGAATCCTATATAAAGAAAAGACCACCACACTTTGACATAAACCCCCGCAGTAAAAAACAAAAGAGCTAACCTTAAAAAACTGCGGGTAAAACAACTCTGAGTAACAATATTGGAGGAATTCCTACCTGGAAAAACCTCGAAGATGACTTGGACGAAAGCGACTTCCACCGACAAAAGATTGGCTCAGATGATGACAGCTACGCAGCTCCCATTGGTGACTAATATGGTGAACAATGACCGTATCCATAACCTCTATGGGATTTATAAGCTTGAACAAGGGATTGGATAAGCTTCCGAGTGGGAAAGATAGAAGCGCCAAGAAAGGGCATCGAAAACACACTCACGAGGAAACACAAAGTGTCGAACGGCTTCAGAAGAACGCAACCAGGAGATCGAGTGGAAAATGCTGAAGCACTTAAACCACTATTGTCACTCTAACCAATAAACACTGCATCGGTTTCGAAAAAGACTATGAACCAGTATCGGATCCACATCGTACTCTGTCTCCGCAACGTCGGCCAGAGAAACAACTAAGCACTCAGTACATTGGAACAGTTCCAGACTAATCTTTCGATACATCAGAAAAAATCCTCCGATGCAATAGATGAAATGATATCTGGTACATCGAAGAAAGACTTCAGAACGCTTCTGATGGGAACATCAGCTAGCTAGGAAACTGCACACCCGATACATTGGAAGAACTATCAATTGTGCATCCGATACACAAACTTTCAATTTTTTCAAATTTTCAAGTCATGGGAATTTTTTTTGTGAAGAAGCTAGACTTTCTAAGCCTTCCAAGAAACTAAAAAGATAAGGATGGGCCTAAAAATAAAATTTTTGGGGAAAATTGTTGCGGCTGCAACATAAGCCTATTCATGTGGTGGATCATATGTGCTAGTAGTATCTTACTCCCCAACCTTGTGAGGTGGGGAGGACATCTCAGGAATCTCATCCTCATGATCTCCCATGGTGTGTGAATCAAAGTGAGAAGTAGTCCGCCCGGACTGTCTGGTTTCCTCTCCCAAAGGAGGAGGAGACGTGGAAGATGGAAGTCCTGCTAAACGACGAGAACGGCGAGGTGCTACACCTGAATCCACAATGACTCAAAAAATAAAATACTCGATCTAATTATGCAAACCCTAGGCAAACTAGCGTGCACATAGCATACACCTAAAAATGTAAAGCCAAATCACAAGCAAAACAATGGTAGGATATGTGAGCTCCCGAATGGAGTAGGTATGTCTCGCCTAGGAGAGGCTTGAGACTCCCATACACAACAAGCAGAGGTTGGTAACCATTTATAGTGGCCCTCAGCTTCAACGCATATAGCGACTGTGATGTCCGACCCCTACCTGGCCAGGACACCTGCAGAATAACCTCTGCAAATACCCCCTCGATAACCTAGGTAAGGAAACTAAGGTCACCTCAATATAACCAATGCTCAGGCAGACAGTCGCAGGCAAGATTGATCGTATGGGCAGGGTAACAAATCCCGAGGCCTGAAAGCACAACTAGTACCCCAAGGGTGCACTAGCCAATACCTCAAAGACTCCGAGATACGAATACAATCCTAGAAATATCTCCAGTGCTAATCAATCACAATCAGGGGTCATCCCAATCATAATTGCTCACACTTCCTCATGCTTAACTCACTTGTAAAAGGAGGATCCTGAGAAACACTAATGATATCAAGGATTTCACACTCTCATCTGGACAGACACCTAATTTTTTTGTTTAGTGGTCTTGGAGAATTAACTCACAGTGAACTATTCCAAGACCCTAAAACCTAATCTTGTTGATGCACCCTAGAAAAAAAAAGAGTGTAATTTATTTTATTATGTGTTGATTTTAATTGGCTTTATTACTCAAATGGTAAATGGACGTGCAACTAATGAAGTTATGATGCAACAAGAAGTAAAATGCACACCTAACAATCAATGCAAATGCATTGTGTCAAATGAAAAAAAAGGTATGGTACGATGTGAAATGCAAAATTTTTCCTTCAAATGTATATGCAATCATTCCTATATGAAAATCTGACTAAGATTCACCAAGAAAACCTAATGCAAGTACCATGCTAATGCAAAATGCAAACAATGCATAACTATACAAAAAGCAAATGTTTTTGTATTTTTGAATCAAATGACATAAAAATAAAAAATATGACTCTATTGCCCTAAGACTTTGCAACCACTCACAAACAGTAGCCAAGCAAAGAACCAAGGTAAAAGAGACCTAATGCACTAATCTCAAACAAAAAAGTGGAAAATGAAATTACAAGAACATTTTCAAAAATCAAACTAAAAAGAGTCTCTGGTCAGAAACAGAGGGTAGACACAGAGTCTAGAAGCATCCAAGAAGACTCAACAATCATCCAAAGTCACCCAGCAACACTTAATCCTCCCAATAAAGCAAAAAATCAAGGAATATGCGGCTGTTCTCAATAAACCGACATACATATGCGACTATTCCAGGAAAAAACGTGTGTATACGCAACTCTGAAAGAAAAACCCGCGTACAGGAAGAAAAAGAGAGAAAAATAAGGTAAATAGACAAGCTGAGAAAAAATTTACTCCTACAGGACACTACTGGGAAAACATGCCCCCAAGCCCGACAAAGAAATAGATAAGTCAGAGCAATTCAAGCACATTGAATGCCGAAAACCCCCAAAGAAAAACAACTAGGAACCTCCCCAGTATGGTCGCCAATTCTGTTATGGAGAAAACTTCCTATGGCTTGGGGTGTACCACAACAAACAGAGAAACTATAGAAATCAATCCCTTCCCAATATGCAAGGGAAATAAAAAATCTAACCCTAAAGGATCTCGAATCATACCTATTTTGGACGGTTGAAGTAGATCCCTATTGAGCTTTTTCCAATCTTGCTTGCGTTAGCAATTCATTCTCAACAACAGTAAACAAGGCAAGCATGCTATATAATATGGTGTTAGATATACTCTAGCATATATAATCAATAATGTATAAGAAATTAAACACATCCATGGATTCAATATTCATTTAGATGCACATCATTGGATAGTAAAAGATATTTCTATTAATAAAATCAGAGATTACACAAGTGACAACCTCTATCGGCACGTCTGCAAACTGGAGAAACTGAGTCCTCCACCACCTCAATCCTCCATCTCTCGATAGCAAGCTCACAAGCAAAGGAAAGCTTGGGAAGAACACAAAGTGCTTATTCACACATCAAGGAAAACTCCAAAAATATTTGGACTTATGCACACATCCCGATGTACACGGGTTTAATGCCAATATCCATGTATATACACAAGAAAGGGATTAAAAGTCGCATACAGCAAATAACAAGTGCTTTTAGGGATGATATTCGAAACATCAAAGGTACAATATTGGTCCATGGGGTCCAAAGAGTCTGCAGAGGGACACGGAAGGCCATAAATGTGTGATCAACCATGTGTGGTAAAATGATATGTGACAGTGGGGTCTGTCAAAATTATGCCAAGTGGGTACTCGTTGGTTGCGAAATTTAATTCTACATCCAACGAGCTCTCCTGATCAAAATTTGAGTAAAAACACGGGGAGATATGTCGAAAATACAAACAAAAAAGTAGTTTTTTTCTTTTCTTCCTCCAAAATTAATAAATATTATTTTATTATTTTAACTATTATTTTGTTAATTTTTTTAGGAGGTCCATTTTGAGTTTAAATTTCCTCTAATGTTAGTATTTTCCTACCGAGCAACAGGCAGCCGATATCTTCACCAAATACTTAACAGCTACGAAGTATATGCATCTTCATTCTTTACTTGGGATAAGGGAAGTTGTCATCAAGAGGGAGCAGTAATGACTCCTTCCTTCCTTTGTTAGTGGGCTTTTCTCCCAGCCATTATTAAGGGGGAGTGTTGGAATATTTTATATTCCTTGGAAGGTAATAATGTCTTTGTATTATGTTGGAAGATATCCATAATCTTATGTAAAAGAGTAATACATTATATCCCATATTCATTATGGTAAAGTATACTCTTGATATCCATCATTATATAAAAAGATGTTATTTAGGAGAATTATACTATCCCACATGTAATATGTGAGAGTAATTCCTCCTCATCTCTTGGAATATAATAGGGTCAAGGGAGTCACATCACAACAACAAACTTGATATTTCTGTATTGTATTGGGGATTTTGGCATTGCTTTCTTGTAATCTTGAGGAGAGAATAGAAGACTACCTTCCCATGGATGTATCCCAATTGGGTGAACCACGTATATCTGGTGTTCTATTTTCTATTGTTCTCTTTTGTACTTATTGTTGATATATTATTGTTTTGCATAGATAGGTAATCTAGTTTAGCTTGATCCCTCTTTCCAACAAGAATAGGTCGTGAAGGAGATTAGTTTTGTGCATAAATATAATCCTATGTATATCTTGAAGAGTTGAGAAAAATATGTAGCCATGACATCGATCCCCATTCAACCAAAAGACCACCTCGAAAGTACTTCCAACTTCATCACATGGAAGGAAAGAGTATTGAAAATTCTTGAAGAGCATGCACTTGATTGTTATGTATCCACAGGGGTGGATGAGCCTACCACCAAGTGCAACTCAACTTCAATAATAATCAATCAAAGGCCAATCATATAATCTTTGATTTAGTTAAGGAAAATCTCATGTCCATGATCATTCCATTGAAAACCACGAGGGAGTGTTTTGATACACTCACCAATATCTTCAAGAAGAAGGCCTCAAGTCAAGAAGAGGGGCACATCCAAACCAAGGTTGTGTACACTAAAAAGGAGAATCTTGTCCTCATGGAAAGAATGAAGAAAGGGAGAAATCCTTTCACTAAAAAGAATCTCTTACATTCAAGTGAGTAAATAAGGACTTTGGTTTTCTCCACAAGGGTGCAAATAGCAAGAGGGAGCCCACACACATTAATAAAAAATAAGTAATTTATATTTTGATTGTTATATGTTATTATAAATCAGATATAAAAGTTTTTTAATATGTTTCATGACCTTCGTATAGAGGTCTGTATTCTAGACTTTGGAATATTGTTGAGCATATATGTTATTGTTTGCCTTTTATTAACATAGTGTCGATCTCATGAATCCATATTATGTGATATGATATAGGAATTATATAATAATTATGTAGGACTGATATATACTTATATAGGACTGATATAAATCTGAAAATTTTCTTCATAAGACATGATATTCATGATATGTGAACATAGGACTCAATGATTGGTCATAATATATCAGGTAGAGGGCTTCATGCTTGCTTCATGAGATATGGATATGGGGATGAATATTTCCTTCATAAAATATGAATTTTTGAACTGATATAACACTGATATTGGGTTGCAAAACATCACATAGTGTATGAATGGGGTTATTCCAAAACATTGATTTACTCTATGTACATGTCTGTGTGAACCATTTCCAGTATGTTGAAATTTTTCATGTGATTACATTTCTTGGTTATGTAATATTATTAATCATTTGAATCAATTTTATTATAGGGAAAACCATATGCCTTGACCTACAAGAAGAGAACGACATGGAGTCATTCAGATGGATGACCCTGAAAAAGAGAAGATCTAGAGGTTCCCGTGTTTCTTAGGAAGATGATGTTGGAAACACTGAACACACTGAGAGGGGGGGTGAAACGATGCATGTACATTTTATTAATTTTCAAAACTTTATTATTAGAAGCTTTCAAATTACAACATTCATTAATACATTATTAACTTTTACATTTCATAAGCATATCATCATCACATAAGAAGAATACACAATACACAATATGTTGACATGGAAACCCAAGTACTAGGAGGAAAACCACAAAATATGTTGTTTATAATATGATATCACATTCAATGTGTTTACTAGCACCAACTAAAATGAAGCTCCAACTCCTTGATTTTCTAGCACCAACTAGAAGGAGACTCCAACTGTAACACCCCGATTTTGACCCCGTTTGCATTAATGTACATGATGTATATATTGTAATGAATCGTGGTGTGGAGCTAAAGGCAAAAGCCCCACCATCGATTTAGTTGTGTTATGTTTCGGAAATTGGAATCGTTTCCAATGGTATATCGTGATATATGGCACATATTAGTTTTGGCATCATGTAAATATGCATTTTTAATTAAATGAACCCCAACCAGCTATGTCAATGCAACCATATTGAAAAGGGCATGATTTTCCCAAGGATAAGGGGGGGGGGGGGGGGGAATTGTTAAAACTTGAACCAATGGGGAAAAATCCATGTGTCAACCACCCATTCAAAAATGTTGATGTTAGTTGAGGGCAGTTATTGATGGGAAGTGGTGGGTGGTAGGACTGTCAGTCCTTTCCCACACACCCACTCCACCAGCAGACTTCTATCTTCACGTAGGTAGGAAAACAGATAGGGATTCACTCCATTCTTGCTCATCCTCACACGTCGATTGGGATTCGCTATTGTTTTTCCTCACGTAGGGAGACAACCGCCATACTCCATTGTCTTGTTCATTCTCACACACATGATTCTTCTTGGTTTTTACTCATGCAATGAGCTGGGAGCTGTGTTCTTTCACCCACGATTTCCCTGTGAAGGCCCATTCATGTTTTTATGCTATGTGTATGTTTCCTTACCGATTGTGGCTTGTGTATATGTTATCCTCTGCCCAGCTGAGAACCTAGCTTTTCTTTCCATGTTCGGACTGTGTAAGTTTCCTCGGTGACTTCATTGTTTAAAATGGGTTGTTTTTTTCTCCACGTTTGTTGGCTGTGTTTGCTATTACATTTTGGGGCCTACTCTAGGTTGCTTGGGAGTCGTTTTCCCTGTCTAAGATGTAACTGCTGATTGATTGCATGCGTGTAATGGTTGGTATTCAGATTGTGTTGGGAGCAAGTATGGGGGCTTGGTTTGCTTGATAAACCTGGTGTGTTTGGAAACCACACAGACAGAGCTAGAGGGCCGGCTTTCTTCTCCACAACCCCTGAATAGCACTGGAAGGAAAGTCAGGGCCTAAGGGACTGTGTAGTAGAGAAGGGACTGATTCCTTGTTTTGGGTGTGTGTGGGTGTCTTAGAAGTCAGGCTAGTTCTAGTGTAGGTGTCCCTAGCTTTGTAATGAGCTCACCAACTTAGCATTTAGCCTTTCCCACTTAAGGAGCATGCTAGCCTATGGTTGGGTGGAACGTTGCAGCGATGTAGCTAGTTGCGGGACGAGTGCTTTATAAGATAAGTAATCTTGTCTATTTTACTTCTGCAATCATATTTACTGTTAATGAATATGATGAACATGTTGAATGCTTGTATGAACGTGTGTTTACTTCCGCTATATGATAAATAATCATGTATGCATGTTCTAGTTCAAATAATTTTGTTTCAGCATTTTATGTACATACATGCTCATGGGGCGGTTTCCCGAATGGTTAATACCATGGTAGCATCCTCTTCATCGATCAGAGGGTCGGGGACATTACACCAACCCCCTATTTTATCAGCTCCAACTGAAAGGAGGCTACAACCCCCTAAGGTCACAGGATACAACCTATAGAGAGGACTCCAATCCTCGGTGAGCACCAAGTAATAATTATCAGGCACCAATGTGAAGAAGACTATAATCTCCTATCCTTACCCCATCTTGCCACCTTGATATGAATAGAAGAAACAATCTATAATGATCATTGTATCATCGTCTCTAACAAATTGTACTTGTATCTTGGTCCCTGCACCTATATCACTGTCCATGTTGTTGTATCACTGTCTCTTTTAGCACGTATCACTGTATCACTACCTCTGTTAGCCTATCACAATCACCATCTCTATCACAATGCCCCAATCATTGTTTCTCTATCTAAATTCCACAATCACTGCCTCTGTCACAATGTCATTGTCAATATCACAATTCCACAATCATGGACACTATCACAATGTCATTGTCAATGTCACAATTCCACAATCACTGCCACACTATATGTTGATGTAATTGTAACTTCAGAATGTATTCACTTGTATTTCTTATGTATTGTACCTCGATGTTTATTTCGGGAAGTGTTTGTAATGTAATTGAGTCATGTCATGCCCTGATGTTCTGATTGAGAGTTTCTATAATGTAAACAAGTCATGTCAAGTCATTGTGGGTAACCCTCCTATTGATTAAGGGTTAAAGTCCCCACAGTTGTGGGGCCCTAGGGTTGTTAGACTCACCTAGTGAAGTCATCCCTAGTGAGTTATTTTCAAGTCAGGAATTAGTATAAATAGAGAGTGAGCCTCTCTATTTATCACACACTCACTCACACTCAGCTGTAGCGCATAACTGAGGGAGAAGAAGTTGTTGGGGCTAGAAAGAAAGAGGCTACTGTTTTCGAGAGATCATCTTATTGTTTTGGGGTTTTAATTTTGGTGCTGATTCTATCTCTGAGGAAGTTGCGGGGTTTTCTCCATTTATGGTTTCCCTGAGGAAAAACATTGTGTTCATTGTCTCTTATGTTTGAGTGATGTGCTTGTTATTCTCTTAGTTAAAGATCCTAATATAATGCTATCTTAAATGTTAAAAGTCTAAAATGGTATCAGAGCTAACCTAAGAAGAAGAAACTATGCAGCTATGGAAACTAGGGCTTCCTACCTTTTGGATCTCTCTCCATAGATTTTTAGCAAAAGAAGGTTGGGATGACTCTCCTCCCTAGGGCACATCTCTCTTAACGAAGCAGAATCTGATTCTAATCTTTTTCAATTTTGGACCCGACACTACTCCCATAAATTAGGGCTTTCCACATAAGTGGAATTTTTGAGTAATCCCAAGCCTGGATTGATCTCCTCCTCAAAATCGAAGTTTAGAGATCAAGGTCAAAGCATTTGGTTGGACAAAACTCCGAGAAAGTCAAACCCTAATCTGCTCCTGAAGCAGCACTGCAGAAATTCAGCTCCAAATCCAGATCCAACATCTTGACCTGGTAAGATCTAAATCTTTTGTATTTCCATTTGAGGTTCTTAGTTAATATGTCTCATCATACCAAATTTGATGAAAATATTGAGGGAGTTGATAACTTTCGAGCCTGGAAGTATAGGATCTCCCTAGTCCTAGAAGAAAATGAGTTGGACTCCTACATCAATAAGGAGGTTCTAGTTCCAGAGGAAGATGAGGTTAAGGCCTTACATAAGAAGAAGTTGGTTATGGCTAAGAGGATTATTGCTGATTCAATCAAGGATCACCTCATACCACAGATGTCCTCCCTAAAGACACCTAAAGCCATGTTTGATGCCCTAACCAAATTGTTTGAAGGGAAGAACATAAACCGGAAGATGACTTTAAGGAGCCAGTTGAAGAATGTAAAGATCCAAAATGAGGAGACCATCCAATCATACTTTACAAGGGTCTCCTAGATCAAAGAAAAACTTGAAGCAGTAGATGAAGAAGTGGAGAATGCAGAAATTATGAAGACAACCTTGAACAGTCTCCCTAGATCATGGGATTCTTTCATCCAAGGAATCTGTGCTAGGAAGAAGCTAATCAAGTTCAGTAGACCGTGGGAAGAATGATCACAAGAAGAAGCTCAAATAGCAGCTCGAGAAGAAAAGATGGGAAGTGAATATCAAGCTGTCACGGTACACTCCAAGAAAGGCAGAAGGGAAAATCATCATCATCAAGGTAAGCATTCTCATCAGAAAGATAATTTTTAGAAAAAGGATCCATCCAAACTTATATGCTATACATGTGATGAAAGAGGACACTTTGCTAGAAATTTTCCCATGAATAAAAGTGGATCTAAGAAGAAGAAGAACTCCAAAAGAAGACATCATGCTCACACTGCTGAGGATGATGATCCTCCCATAAAGAGAGTAAAACAAGAAAGTGAAGACTCTTCAAGTGATGAAGAATATGTTCTGCTCTCTGCTCTCATGGGAACTGTCACACATGGAAGCAAATATTGGCTTATTAATAGTGGGACTTCCAAACACATGACAGGATTCAAGGAATCCTTTGAGAAACTATTCGAACATAATTCACCCCATAAGGTGAAACTTGGAGATGACTACCAATATCCCATAAAAGGCAGTGGTGAATCCTCCTACAAGATAGACTCTGGAAAGTCTATGAAAATGAAGGATGTCTTGTTTGTACCAGGACTAAAGAAGAATCTTCTCTCTATATCGGCACTAGATGCAAAATGCATGAGTGTTGCATTTCTAGATGGCCAAGCCCTCATGTGGCCAAGAGGAAAGACTATCGATGATGCAATAGTGATTGGAGAACAAGAAGGAGGATTATACAAATTGAAGGGCCATCCAAAACAAGATTTGGTCCATGACACAGTAGATGCAAATGAACTTTGGCATAGAAGGCTTGCACATGTGCATTATAGAGCACTACCACTTGCAAGCAAAGTTGTTGAAGGTCTTCTAGAAATTCAGTCAAAACATGATGGAGTCTACAAAGGATGTGCGAAAGGAAAGAACACAAAGAAGACATTTCCAAGTAGCGAAAGTAAAGCAAAAGGAATCTTGGAAATCATTCACTCCGATGTATGCGGTCCAATGTCATCAAGTTCTTTAAGCGGGTATGCATACTATGTTTCTTTTATTGATGATTTTTCTAGGAAGACATGGATATACTTTATGAAGAACAAAGATGAAGTTTTCAGCAAGTTCAAGGAATTCAAAGCCTTGATCGAGAACCACACAGAAAAGAAGATCAAGACCTTTCGATCAGATAATGGCATAGAATCCACATCAAATGAATTCAAAGAGTTATGCAAAGATTCAGGGATTAAGAGGGAGTTATCCACTCCATATAATACACAACAGAATGGGGTTGCAGAAAGGAAAAATAGAATGATCATGGAAGCTGCATGAGAAATGTTTCATGATCAAGATATTCCCATGCATCTATGGGTAGAAGCTGCTAGAACAACGGTGTATGTGCAGAACCATACTCCACACAGAGTACTCGAGAACAAGACACCTAAAGAAATCTTTTCCGGTAAGAAACCAGAAGTCAACCATCTCAGAATATTTAGCTGTCCAATGTACATACACATTTCGAAAGAAAAGACGACAAAGTTAGATCCTTCAGGAAAGAAGGGTATATTTGTGGGATACTCTGAAAGCTCGAAGGCTTATAGAATATACTTCCCAGGATTCAAGAAGATTGACATTAGCAGGGATGTAACATTTGATGAAGAATCAGCTTACAATAAATCCAGAAAGAGACCTACTGAAGATCATGAAGAAACAGAAGCACCCATAATTCATGACACAACCATGAATGAAGAAACTCAAGAAGAAGATCGAGAATTTGAAGAACCTCAAGAACCTGTAGATCCACCTCAGGAGAAGAATCCTCATAAGAGGAAACCTGCTTGGGTACGAGAATCTATCCGAGGTGCAGAAAGATATGGGGCTCTAGAAGAAAATTACAAAGAAAGAAAGAGGACTAGGTCCTGCTCTAGGTATGTAGCTTTATTATGTGACTTTATGAATAAAGAACCTTCCAACTATGAAGAAGTGGAAGAAAGGAAAGAATGGAAGGATGCTATGATCAAAGAGTATCAATTGATCATGAAGAATGATGTTTGGGATGTTGTCCCAAGACAAAAAGGGAAGTCTGTTGTAACTTCCAAATGGATCTACAAGATCAAGCATGTTGCAGATGGCAGCATAGAGAAATATAAAGCAAATTTCGTGGCTCATGGTTTCTCACAGAAAGAAGGAATAGACTATGAAGAAACCTTTGTACCTGTAGCTAGATACAGTTCCATCAGATCAGTACTTGCTCTGGCTGCCATGATGAAATGGAAGATACACCAAATGGATGTCAAGACTGCTTTCTTGAATGGTGTAGTGGAAGAGGAAGTGTGTGTAGAGCAGCCACTTGGTTTTGTGACACATGACAGGGAGTCTCATGTGTGTTGATTGAAGAAAGCCCTGTATGGTTTGAAACAGGCACCCAGGACATGGTACGGCAGAATTGATGGCTTTCTATCGAGTTTGGGATTTACCAAAAGTAAAGCAGATTCCAACCTTTACTACAAGGTTGAAGATGGCAACCCAGTGATACTCCTACTGTATGTAGATGATCTGTTTGTAACAAGAATGGATGGGTTGATTTCTGATATGAAGAGGAATCTTGCTACCGAGTTTAAAATGAAGGACTTGGGTATGATGCACTATTTTCTAGGCATGGAGGTGTGGCAGAATGCGGATGGAATATTCCTCGGATAAGGGAAGTATGCAGTAGAGATCCTAAATACGTTTGGGATGATGGAATGCAAGGCCATGACCACACCTATGGCATTGAACCTAAATCTATTGAGTGATGCTTCATCAAAAGCGTTTGATGCTGCAATGTATCGTCAAATGATTGGGTCCTTGATGTCCCTGACGAACATGAGACCATATATTTGCTTTGCTGTGAACACCTTGAGCCAGTTCCTGATAGATTTGAGACATGTTCACTTGATTGTTGCAAAGCATATTCTAAGGTGCCTAAGGGGTACAGTTGATTATGGGCTCAGGTATGAGGCGAGTCAAAAGATTAACCTGGAGGGTTATGTTGATTCAGATTGGGCAGGTAGTGCCATCGATAGGAAGAGCACTTTAGGGTGTTGCTTCAATATGGGATTAGGTGTGATCTCTTGGTTTAGCAGGAATCAATCTTGTGTGGCACTGAGTACAGCTGAAACAGAGTATGTCGCAGCTTGTTCAGCTAGTTGTGAGGCAGTATGGCTGAGGAAGCTACTGTCTGATTTAATTGATCTCCAGTTGGATGCTACTTGTATATATTACGACAACCTGAGTTGTTTGAAGTTGTCAGAGAACCCGGTGTTCCATGACAAGTCGAAGAATATCGAGATCAAGTATCACTATATCAGGGATATGGTGCAGAGAGGAGCAGTGAAGATCTAGTATGTTGTGACGGACAAACATATAGCTGATGTGTTGACCAAGCCATTATCTAGAGTGAAGTTTGAGTACTTCAAGAAGAAGCTTGATGTTTTCGAGATCGAGGTTCCCTCCAAAGGGAAGTGATGAGTCCGTGAGCCATTCTGACATGGTGAGAGGATTGGTTCCTTCCATGGTCAGATGTAAGGGCTTAGCCATTCTTTCATGATGAGAGGATTGGTTCCTCGCATGTTAGATATGAGTGTTGAGCCATTTTGATGTGACTATAGGATTGGTTCCTACATGATCAGATATAAGCGATAAATGCCATTCTTGGAATGGAGGGACTTGGTCAATTACCAAGAACACTCAGTATGGGACTAAGGGCCATTCTGATGTGACTGTAGGATTTGTTCCTACATGATTAGATGTAAGTGCAAAGCCATTCTGAGGAGATTGTAGGATTGGTTCCTACATATTCAGATGTAAGTGCAGAGCCATTCTGAGGCAATTGTAGGATTGTTTCCTACATGATTAGATGTAAGTGCAGAGCCATTCTGAGGCGATTGTAGGATTGTTTCCTACATGATTAGATGTAAGTGCAGAGCCATTCTGAGGCGATTGTAGGATTGGTTCCTACATGATCAGATGTAAGTGCAGAGCCCTTTTGACATGTAGGTAGGATTGGTTCCTTGCATGGTTGAATGTAAGTGCTGGGCCTTTTTGACATTGGTTGTCAAATGTGAGTGCTGGGCCTTTCTGACAGGGTTGTGGGATGTGTTCCCACATGGTCAGATGTGAGTGATGGGAGTGCATTTCTGATATGATTATAGGATTGGTTCCTACATGATCAGATGTAAGTGCTGGGCGATCCATTTTGACTTAGGGTCAGATATAAGTGCTGGAAAAGACCTACATGGAGGTAGGCCTACAACCAACATGAAAAAGGGCTGGCTCTATAGAAATTCTTGTGACAAGAAGAATCAAGAGATAGCACCCGTGATGATGATCCAACAGAGATGTTCCAGAACCAGAGATGATCCAGATCGAGTGTGATCTAGATCGAGTGATGATGATCCAGATCGAGTGATGATCCATATCTAGATGAAGATGACTTGAAGATGATGAGGAATCGATGATGATCCAGATGATACATAGAAGAAGACTTGTCCTGATAAATTGTGTCGAAAGAATACCTTCCTAGTTAAGAGGGAGTGTTGATGTAATTGTAACTTTGGAATGTATTCACCTTTATTTCTTATGTATTGTACCCCGATGTTTATTATGGGAAGATTTTGTAATGTAATTGAGTCATGCCATGCCCCAATGTTCCAATTGGGGGTTTCTATAATCTAAACAAGTCATGTCAAGTCATTGTGGGTAACCCTCCTATTGATAAAGGGTTAAAGTCCCCGCAGTTGTGGGGCCATAGGGTTGTTAGACTCACTTAGTGAATTCGTCCCTAGTGAGTTATTTTCAAGCCGAGAATTAGTATAAATAGAGAGTGAGCCTCTCTATTTATCACACACTCACTCACACTCAGTTGTAGTGCATAGCTGAGGGAGAAGAATTTGCTGGGGCTAGAAAGAAAGAGGCTGCTGCTATCAGGAGATCATCTTATTGTTTTGGGATTTTACTTTTGGTGTTGATTCTATCTCTGAGGAAGTTGTGAGGTTTTCTCCATTTATGGTTTCATCGAGGAAAAAAATTGTGTTCATTGTCTCTTGTGTTTGATTGATGTGCTTGTTATTCTATCATCTAAAGATCCTAATATAATGCTAGCTTAAATGTTAAAAATCTAACACTATATCAACCTATACATGCCTCAAGTATATACCTAGAAAAAACCATCCATCGATTTCATTTGGATCCTCAAGTTTTACATCATATCTATTTTCAAAACATTGAACATTCCAAGAGTTGATCCATATGTCACAACGTAACCATAAATTATTCCAAAATAATTACAATGATATATCCAAAGACCATCATATAATATGTACAGATAATCACCATGATCTATACAAACAAATCACCAAGATCTATTCCATGATCATCATGAATTTTGCACCAACATCTATGCTAATATCACCATCAAGTATTCCAAGAGATAAGCACAAGAACATGTACAAAATTCAAACCTTTTCAAGACAACAATATGGACCCTAGTCCATGAGAGGCATGAGCATCACAAGAGAGACACGTGTACAAAAACCATAACAAATCTACGCCAACATAACTATAATCATATTCCCCATAACATTTATAATGGCTTCAAATAGGTATACCAAGACAGAGGCTTACATACCAAGATCCAAGATGAGCTCTATCCATGAAAGACATGTGTCATCATAAGAGAAACCCACAAGCATGAACCATACCTTTTCCAAGATCACAAGATGACAAAACAATATAGAAACAAAAAGAGGCTCTAGGTAGATTCATCACATAGCTCTTGCAACTAGCTTTCCAATGAGCAAATAATTTTGTAATTCCAATACCATATGAGAAAGTTATGTCATTTTTCGTGAATCTCCTCAATCATCAAAGATACCCAGAAATCACTCCTCCAAAAAGTTTCACAATTTTTCACCAAAGATGCGCAATAGAAAGAGAGACTTGATTGATGATAAGATGAAATGTTTGACCTTCTATTTATACTCTTCATCATTATCTAGTAGCTTCTTTTAATGTATCCTTAAACTCATCCTTAATTCTTGGATCTCCATGTTTTAAGGGGGTCTTAAGGGTTAGTACCCCACCTCAATGACCCATCATGACACTTAATGCCAAAACTTCAATATCACTTTGTACCTTCTCCAAAGGGGGGATTAGGGATTTAACACATTATGATACTTGGTGGATACACCATTATTTCTTGTGGGGTTCCTTGCCACTTCATGTGGTCTAATGGGCCAAAGTACCACAATATTCTGGGTCATGTGTACCAAGCATTATTATATTGGGGGTACTTCAATATTCACACCAACTTGCTTCAAACCAATTTTGTGGACTCTTTAGGGTCTTCCCCACCATGGGTCATGTAACCCCAATCTCATGGGAGAATGGACCAAATACCATTGTTTATGGGTTTCTTCACCTTTTATTTGAACATTGCCTTGTGGACCAATCCTTATTACTTTAGGGGTTACTTATCATGGTCATATGGACCAATCATATTAGTCATGTAGACCCAACACCACTACTTTCAGGGTTATGTGGACCCATCAACATGATTTTGGGATATATTTCACTCTTCGTCCCAATATGCTTTGCACCAACCCGAGAGGGCTCTCTAAGGCCTTCTCCAACATGGGTTATGTGACCCCACCCACATCGTCATGTGAAACCAAAACCATTTTTTAGGAATTTCTTCACATTTCTTAGGAACACATTGATGAACTTTCTTACACTTCTTATCATCATGTTCATGTGACCCACCATAATGGTCATGTGACCCATCATCATGGTCATCATTTATTTAGGAAATTCTTCGCACTTCGTTAGGACACTTTAGGGAATCCTTTACACCCCACATCATCATTATCATTAGGGGATTCTTTATGATATTTGTACCACTTATGTATAACTCAAAGTGTCTTCCCGTCAAGGCTATGCACAAACACTATGCCATAAGGGGACATATTTGGGTTTATATACATTTGTGATCAAGGGATTCTTTAGGTTCTTCTTTAGGGGATTCAAGGCTTCATTATATAGTCCCAAACAATATATCTCTACTACAACCACATCATCATTTCCACCTTTACACCACATATATTTGTGACCCTTTTGACACCAATGACATCCTGTTTGACATCAATAACAACTTCTTCCAACAAAAGACAAAATATAAGCCCTAATTCTATTCAGATAAATGTAAAGACTCATGAAGGTAATGCATTTATATTAATACATGTGTTAAATATAGAGGAGTATGAGTATCCATGATGGAGGACTCTGATTTATGATTCTCACATCCTAGATGTTGAGAGGGAGAAGCTATATTTGCTAGTTCCTGAAAAAACCAATGGAACTAGTTAAATTAACCTCCTATTATGTAGAAACTATGTATGGTACTCATAATCAGAAGGAGTCTATATGTAAAAATCTTGGATGATTCTTAAGTTTAGAGGTGTAAAAATCATTGGATAATATTTTTCTTCTGTCGAGGAAAAATGTTAAGTAGAGTTCTTGAAAGGATTCAAGAACAATAGATTGTAAATCCATGACCATACACATAGAGATAAATCTAATTCTTGTTTAGATTTGTAGGATCTCATAGATGTTAGATATATCTATACAGGTCCCAGGATTAGTTATATGATTTACAGTCAATACATAGACATGTACAACAAAGCATGTGTTGTGTTACCACGTGTGTTACATACTTGGTACAAGAGTATGTGGATTCAAACATGTCTTAGTAAGTGAAAGTAAGTTTCACAAATATATGGATTCTGACTAGTATAGTGATCGAGAAAGACCACATCAAAGATGTTGCTTAGATAGAGCATATTGTAAAGCAGTAGAACTTTACAAAGTTCTTAGTTAGTTATATCTGATACATGGTGCAGAAAGGAGTTGTTTGACTCTTGTACCTATCCATGGATGAGTAGAATTGCTAGCATATTTACTAATCCTCAGTCTAGAACAAGGTTGGTATAGTATAAAAAGACTCCTCCAATTGAAGAGGGAGTATTGATGTATCTTCACTGGAAACAACAGTTAAAAATCCCCAAACTAGTTAGTCATGGTACATGACTCAGGCAGCCAAGGGATGTGATACCTTGTGGATAAAGTTCACATGATAAGATACATGGTCAAAGTATCGAAGAATATTAGATACTCAATAAGAGTTATAGTCTGGACTGTCAGAGAACTGTTAAACCTCTCGAAGAGGTTAGATAGCCATATATTTTGCTATGTGGGGTACTGTGATATGAAGTCACTATGAAAGAGATCAGGCATTGAAAAACATCATACATAATGACAAGCTCACTGAGAACTTCTTCAAATGGTAAAAGATTCTTGAAGTCAACAAATGTTGAAAATTGAAAGAATAAAAATATTTTTCGTTTTGCATGATAATTACACATTTAATGTGTTGTTTATGATGAATATGAAATCCATAGTTTCTAGTTTAGAGAAACTGCGTTTTGGATCGGATCCATATGATGCTACTTTGAATAAGTAGTTTGTTGGTGTCTTAAAGTACCTAGCATACCTTTTGTATTTTTATGCTTATGGATAAGCATATGTTTGAGTACCTTTATTGTACATTACAATAGGTTCTTTATTGTATTTTGATACATAGTAGACCTATTATATATCTTAGGATTATCTATGTGTATTGTGGTTAGTACTACATAAGTTAAATGTATTTTGCAGATAACACTACTTGTTGAGGAGTAGTGTAGCTTGGGATGCTACCTACTAGGGTGAAAGGCTTGAAGCCTACAATTATTAGGTGTTAATAGTCAAGCTTTCTGAAAAACCTTATGTGTCATGACATAACACACTGAGATGAAGTTTTACTTCATCAAATTCATGGTCATGTAAAATAAAATTTCAATAGATAGCTACCGATGAGCAGATTGTAAATTTGTAAACAAAGCCGCTGTCAGTAATGAAGTTGATATATTTCCAAGATAATCTTGATATGGCAGACAATTCCTGGTAAAGCAGAGAATATCTCCCTCATTGAGAGGGAGTGTTTTTTTTACAACATTAAGATTCATTCTTCAAGACTTGTGTTGTATCGAGTTAGGGACTTGTGGGGTATCAAGTCAGGACTTTATGTTGTACCAAGTCCTATTTATGTCCTCATGTATTAAGGTGAAATTCCTGTACTGTGATATTGTGTTGTATCAAGATTGGAATCTTTTGGTGTATCAAGATTGGAGTCTTGTGTTGTATCAACACTGTGTGGTTGTGTTGTATCAAGTCAATAATTATCATAGACGATACCTTATGAGATTGGATCTCCAATAATGGAGATGGACTTATGTTGTACAAATTCATGTGGTTATACTATGTGATATATTGCTAGTCATGGTCACTAAGTGATATAAGTATCCTTTAGGGATTAGCTACCCCTAGAGTGAATTACGTTAGCATATGACTATATGGCCCAAGGTAATATATATGATAATTAGTATGGAATAATTATTATGAGTATGGTATGATAAGATGGATAAATAATTAATACACATATGGACCATGCATTAATTATCTAATGATAATGACATAAAGCATAGAGAAAGAGAAAGAGAATTGCCCATGCAAATGTCTGAGTGAACTCAAGTTATAAAGCTTCAGTGAAATATGAATGCCTCAATCAATGCCTCAGTCAAAGCATCAATTGAACGATTAATGAATGTAATCAGTTAAGTAAAGAAGAGTTTAATGTTCATCAATCAACATGCATAAGTTAACTAAAGAGATCCATGCAAAAGTTAATAATAGAAATTATGCATGGGTAGGACTAAGAGTGAAGCACTGGTGACACTTAAGTTAGACTGTTAACTAAGTGATCAATAGTTAGATAAAGATTGATTTTAGTTCACATTCAGTTCAAGTCAATTAACATTCATTTCAAGTAAGTTAACAGTCATCACAATTCAAATAGCATTCAATTCAAGTCAGTTAACATTCGATTCAATTCAATTCACTTTTAGTTCAATATATTGAGCATTCAATTAAAGATAATTGAGAAAGGAAGGAAGCTAATGTTTGCATAGAGGGATTTATAGTTAGATCCTCCTTGTGAATGTGTTGTGTGGTTCTCTCAGTGTGTTTGTTGAGCATCATATGTGCTACCTTCTACATGCTAGGGTTTTTGGCTTGTTAATAATATTATAGGCATATGGAAAGTTCCATATAGTTGTTTTTGTAGGGTTGCATTGGATCTCTCTTCTCTACTGCTAAGGTCATATCTCTTATCGAGCAATCTGCTTGCGCTTTAAACCATTCTCTGCAAATCTATCTATCATACTTAAAAGTATTTTTGGGTTTTTCATCCTCTGTGTTTGGATGGTTTTCCCATTGATCTTGTCTCTTATGGTTGATTGATTTATGTGGATGATTTATTTATAATATTCATATGTGGCTGATATAAATATTTATATGTGGCTGATTTATGAAATTCATAAGCTCTAAAATTGTTTGATAAAAGTTTTAATGTTCAAGCATCTCCGATTTTGATCAAACGTCAACAAGGTTGTAATGGATTTAATTGTGAAATTCATGAGAGATTGGGGTAGAATGATGGCTCATTCATGTTCATATGGTCAAGAATACCATCATGTTTTTCTCCTGTAATTTAATAAAGTCTTCAATATTCCAAAAGTTAAAAAGGTCTTACAAAAAGATACCACTTCTAAACATTTGTAAACTTTGAATTTTATTTAACTAAAAAACTAAAACCAAATTTCCTCAGCATGGTTGTTATGTTCTAAATAAGGATTTCACAGAAATTGAGACTATAGCTTCTCCCCTAAATACATGTCTTCCAATAATCCTTCTTTCATTGTTAATGCTTCCTTTGAAAGAATATTTTCTTTTGTATTGAATTCCCTGTGTATATGTGCAAATGAGATTTCTTCAAAGTGTCCAAGTTAGCTCCATGATCATTTCTAGGATATGATTCAAGTTCAAGGTTCAAATGGCTATGTCCATTTACCCAATCCATCTTGGGTTTTGAATAACCCAATACTTGCAATATTCTGATCCTTTTTTCAAGTGCTACTTTCAAAAGAATTCACAGAGCACATTTTTCAACTCTATTATTGGTTCCTTCCCATGCTGCATACTTCCAAGCAAAGAATTGAAATTTTGTCAAGCAAAATAGTACCCCTACCCCACACTTACCAGGTGTTCGTTGGAAACCACCATCAAAGTATACCCCGGGTTTTGTGAAATCTATAAGAAAATAGAAAAAGGATTTACCTTACACTTAGTGTTTCCTCACATTTGTGGATGGAATCTATAAAAAAGTTATTAATATAAATTAGAGCACCTGCTAACACTAAATTATTAATATAAATTAGATCACTTGCTAACACTAATCAAATACCTAAACAACATTAGCCACAACTAGATAAGCTAATCTCTTAGGTTATTATTATCCTACTTATCTTCAAATTGAAAAATGATAATTATCTCTTTGTATAAATTTTAGAAACGCAATCTTGTATCCTTCACTTTATGATATATACTTTGTTTTCAACCCTTATCATTATGTATTATATATATTGTGATTAGCATATTAATATATCTATAAATTATATTTACAGAAACTTGAGTCATAAGAACATTGCATATTGTTTTTTTAACTTATTATAACTTTTGTACTAGATTGCATAATATATTTAAAGATTGTGAATGAAAAAATAGAAAACCATCTAAATTTTTCTCTTACAAGAATGTTCACAATACTTCACTATTTTTCTCCTAATGCTTTAAGTATTCTATTACTTGATATATTTAACCCTTTTTCCTTTAAAGCCATGTTTCTAAGGAAATTGAGAACCCATGCTCTCTATTGCTTGTCACACACACACACACACACACACACACACACACATATATATATATATATAAACTTTGAGTTTGAGGATCAGAGCAGCGACAAGGATTTATGGTTGATATGATGGAGACTCTGGTACCAATCTCGAGGGGGAAAAAGGTCCTTCAAATTCTCTTGTCCTCTCCAGTAACAATTAGGAAGATTGTTCTCCTATCCAACACTAAGGTGGATAAGGCAGGGCTAGACACCTGGTTTTCACCTCAGTTATCACCTCACCATAATAGTGCCTCTAGTAGAATATGGGACTACAAATTAGAGGATTGGTTGAAACAACTAGCTAAGGTGTTATTTCAACCCATTCTGGATTCCATTCAATTTGATGTAAACTAGAAAACTTAGAGTAGCCTTATTTACAAGGTTAATTATTAGTTAACTCTGAATTCAATGTGGAGTTGGGATTGACCTGACATAAATAAAATTGAGCCACAAATTCTAACAAATGGAGCCATGGGTGGGTAAAACAAGACTTTATTTGCAGGGTGGCCTATATTTCCACAGCAAGAAGTTTCTTCATATATTGTCTATGTTGCACGAGTTTTTGGAACATGCGAACAGGTGTCCGATACGACTAGAATTTCTTCCAAATTTATATAAAATGATGGGTTGGAAGTGACTTATAGAAAGCAGGTTGAAAATGGCGAGTTGGAAGAAATTTATAGAAATTTCTTTAAATCCTCTTATCCTCCCCGAAGAAAATTGGCCAGATTGTTCCTTATCCAACACTAAGGCAAGGCCCAACACCTGGTTTTCATCTCAGTTGTGTTAGAATAATCAACCCATAGTTACCCATATTTGACATTAATTAAATCATTTTTGTCTTATTCCTAGATTCCTAAATTCATTTCTATGCAAGTTGGCTTCCACATGCACCTCTAAGAAGTCAATACTTGCTAAAATGGGTCATGGAGAGCTTTGGAATAATCTTGGAAACATATTTAGCAAGTCTTATTTTATTCTTGGTTCCTAAAAGTGAAGTTCTTCTTTTTCTGAAAGCTGCCTTGCTTTACATCAGTTTTAAGGCATAAAGGAAAAGCTAGTCTAGGAGAACTTGTCTTGTTTTTTGGCCACATCATCCTCCTTCCTTTTCTCCAAAAAAAATGAATGAATGAGATGTATTTCCATCAATTATTAGCTTGACCACTTTCTTTAGCCAATTCATGAGCATATTCATATATTTGGAAAGTCTTTCTTGCACCTATGGGGGATTTGAATAGTTTTAGTAAGCCTGCTTTTTGACCAATTCGAATAGCAACCTAGTGCTTTCGAATATCTCATGTAATTATATATTTGATCAGCCTATTACTTCATATGGTTGGCTTATGTACACTTATTCAATACATGATAAGTTATGCTCCAATTTCAGTCTCCTTTTGTGTTAATTTTGCATGTTTGATTAGCAATTTTGTGTGTGTAATTGATCTATCACTTGGGTTCAATTTCCACATAGTATCAGAGAGTTTGTAGATCAATTTATCTCATTCCAACATCATTGAATGGGAGCACATTCTGTTGACTGGAGGGCACCGGAGCTAAGATATGGACCAATCTCAAAGGATCATCTTGACTCCTTTCAATTTCTTTGAATGGAAAGTTGAGATGGAAATATTGTTGATAGTGAAATGGTCTCTACAGGGTTACCATGGCTACTAAAGTAGATACCAATGCAGCTGCAGAGAAAATCAAATGGCACAATAGGAGGGATGAGGCCTATGGTCTTTTGTGTCTAAGCATTTCAAGAGACCTCCTCTTTCATCTTGATTCATTGACATCTCCTAGGAGAAGCTTGAAGATATTTTTGGAAAGACATATGAGGTTAAAGGAAATCAAATCGAGAATGAATTGATCTCCTTGAGTCCCAGTAGCTTCAAATCATTGCAACTCTACTTTTCCAAGTTTAAGGCCCTTGTTTTGTAGCTAAAACAATGTGGAATTGAAAAGAAGGAAGAGCAACTAGTTTTTACCATTCTCTCTAAGCTTGGTCCTAACTATTTAGTGTTTGTTTCGACCTTTCATGCCACTAAATTGACAGATCGAACCTGGAGGATGCCTAATCTTATTGAGTTCATGGAGTCCCTCACCCAGGAGCGAGATAAATTGGTAAAGATGGGCACCATCAAACCTTCCAAAGACCAATATTTGGTTGCTGGAGATTCAAAGGTGCATTCAAAAAGCAAGAAAAAAGCTAAAAGGACACCTTAGAAAAAGAGAGACAAGTCAAAGTCTCAAGAGGAGCCCTCGGGCTCCAAGAAGAACCCCTAGAAGAAGAATAACAAAGGAGAAATGAGCAAGTGCGCATACTGCAGTAAGGGCTATCATCTTGAGAGATCTTGTATGAAAAATAAAATTGACATGTTGACCCAAATCCTGGAGAAGAACAACATCTCCCTTCCTGATTTCTCAAAGAAGAGGGAAGGAGGATCAAATTCAAAAGATAAGGAGAGAGTACATGCCTTGGTTGCATGCACCTCAATCTCACCTAGCTTAATCATTGATTCTGGAGCTTCCAGACATATGGTTTCAACAAGGGAGATCTTTTCCTCTCTTGACATGTCGAAAGGTCCACCAATATTTTTGGGAGATAACTCTCTGACTAACAGTATGGGGAAGGGTAGGATTGGTCTCGACCATGGTAATTTCAATAATGTGTTGCATGTTCCAGGTCTTGCCTCTAATATCTTGTCAATGTATCAGATGACTCACAATGGGTCTCCAAAGAAAGTCATATTCTCCCCCAATGAAGTTGAAATCACTAAGATTTCAAATGGTAAAGTCATAGCAAAAGTTTGTTGACCACACTTCGAAGGTATACAAGTTTTCCCATTTTCTACCCTAATCAAACCCCCCTGCTCTTCTTACTCATGCTAATGAAGCAAGCAATATTTGATATGAAATATTTGGCCATATTAACTACAAGTATCTTTCTGATTTGAGTGACAAAAATATGGTCATAGGGTTACCAAAGATCAAGTTTTCTAAGGGAGTCTATCAAGGTTGTATCCTAGGAAAAACACAGAGCACAAGTATGAGAGGGCTAGTCATGAAAGAACCTCTGCACCTCTTGAGTTAATCCATAGTGACATTGCTGGTTCATTCCCTCATATGTGCATTAGTCAAGCCAAATATGCACTCACCTTCATAGATGAATTTTCCAGGTATTGTTGGGTTTACTTCCTAAAGCATATGTCTGAAGTTTTTTACCTCTTCAAAGTCTTTAGAGCCTTGGTTGAGAACTAGTAGGCTATAAACTGTGCATCCTATATCCAAAATAGGGTGCCACATAAGCAACTTGATGGTATTACTCCTTTCAAATCTTGGAGTGGGAACAAGCGAGATGTGACCCATTTTAGGATTTTTGGCTCAAAGGCTTGGGCTAGCATTCCAACTAAAAAGAGGAAGGATTTGCAACCCCAAAGCCAAGAGTGCCTATTTGTTGGGTATTTTGAATATTCAAAAGGGTATAATCTGATAAACTTGAGAACTAACAAATATTTCATTGAAATAAGTGTTAAGTTCGAAGAAGAGCCTTTAGCAGCAGTTGAAGTTGGAGAGTCCTCTTCACCACCACAACCTTTGATTGTAAGTGAAGAGACTAATGAGTTTGTTGATTCTGATATGTCTGATAATGATGAATTAATTGTAGATCCTAACATCCCTATAAGACCAAAGTGGGCAGCAAGGACCATTCATGTAGCTGGGGAACTGGCTGGAAATCCTAATGACACTAGGAGGACTAGATCTCAATTTGAGAGTGCCCTTTGTGTGAAAGATCCACTCTTTGTTGAGAAGTGTTATTTGATGATATATTATGATCCATAGACATATGAATATGAAACACATGATCCAAGATGGAAAACATCCATGAAAGAAGAATTCAGCTCGCTCCAGAAGAACAACACATGGGAATTGGTTGATCTCCCCCCAGGGAGAAAGCTAGTGACGTGTAAGTGGGTCTTTAAAAATAATTTTGTTGCTGATGGTTCACCTTTGAAATATAAGGAAAGATTGGTACCCAAGGGCTACTCTCAAGTACATGGTATTGATTACAATGAGACCTTTGCACCAATGGAAAATATGGACTCCATAAGGCTAGCTCTAGCCATTGCAGCTTCAAGGCAATGGGAGATACATCACATGGATGTGAAGTGTGCCTTTTTAAATGGAGATTTGAATGAAGAGATTTATATGCAGAAACTAGAAGGTTTTATATCTAATCCATATTTAGTGTGCAGGTTAAATACATCGTTGTATGGGCTCAAGCAAGCCCCCACGGCTTGGTATGCCAAGATTGATGGCTTTCTGTTGTCACTGAGTTTTGTTCGATGCAAGTCTGATCCTAATTCTTGTTTGAAGATGATTCATGTTTATTTAATGATGATTGTTTTATGTGTGGATGACCTACTGATCACAGGAAGTTCATAGAAATAAATTGCCTCCTTGAAGGATGCAATGAACCATGCCTTTTCTATGAAAGATTTGGGATTGTTGAGCCAATTCTTGCGTCTCGAAATTGCTCAATCCCAACATGGAATAAAGGTTCATCAGTCAAAGTATGTTTTAGATCTTCTCAACAAGTTCATCATGAAATACTGCAAGCCAAGAAAGACTCTATTCCTTTCAGGAGTTAAGCTTGAGGAAGCAGGTTCTTCTCCTTTGGTAAATAATACAATGTATAGGCAGTTGATTGGGTGTTTGCTTGATCTTACTCATACTCGACCTGAATTATCTTATGCAGTTAGTGTGCCTTCAAAATACATGGATCAGCCTCATGAGATCCATTGGAGAGCATCCAAGAGGATCCTAAACTTTGTTCAAGGAACAAGGACTCATAGGATTTTCTACAAAGAAAAATCTGACTTAGAGCTAGTTGGATTTACTGACAGTGATTGGGAAGGTGACAACACAGATCGAAAGTATACCTCTGGATATGTGTTCATGCTTGCAAAAGGACCAATCAGCTGGTCAAGTAAGAAGTAGAGTTCCATAGCACTCTCATCTACAGAGGCAAAGTATAGAAGAGTTGTGAATGCAGCTACTTAATGTTTGTGGTTGCAGGGGATACTTGGAGAATGTGGTTTTGAATCAGAGTTTTCAATAGTCATATATTGTGACAATCAAAGCACCATTTGAATCTCCACTAATCCAGTTCAAATACAAAGAACCAAGCACATTGAGATCCATATGCACTATATCAGGGAGCTTGTGCATGCTGGTACCATTGCTCTACTCTACTGCGCATCTTCAGAACAAGTAGCAGATATCTTCACCAAAGTATTTTGTGAGAAGACCTTCTAGTAATCTCAAATCACTCCTGGGGATTGATCATCATGCGGTGAATAATTATTGAAAACAATATTTTCAAAATTTTGTTTCCTATCCATGTTTAAGGGAGGATTTTTCCACTCAGTTTTTACCTCTTTCCTTGGTTGTATGGACATGTAGTATGTAAAGGGTGACTAAGCCTTGTTGCTAGGACCTATAGTTTTATGATGTTTACTCATAAATTCAGGCTTAAGGGGGGATGTTATAATAATCAACCCATAGTTACCCATATTTGACATTAATTAAATCATTTTTGTATTATTCCTATCTATGCAAGTTGGCTTCCACATGCACCTAGAAGTAAATACTTGCTAAAATGGGTCATGGAGCGCTTTGGAATAAACTTGAAAACATATTTAGAAAGTATGCTTTTATTCCTGGCTCCTAAAAGCGCATTTCTATTTTTTCTAAAAGTTGTCTTGCTTTATAGTAATTTTAAGGCACAAAGGAAAATCTATTCTAGGAGAACTTGTCTTGTTTTTTGCCCACATCATCCTCCTTCCTTTTCTCCAAAAAAGAAAGCATGAATGAGTCATCTTTCCATCACTTATTAGCTTGACCACTTGCTTTATCCAATTCGTGAGCATCTTCATAGATTTTGAAAGTCTTTCTTGCACCTATGGGGGATTTGACTAGTTTTAGTAAGCTTGTTTTTTGACCAATTCGAATAGCAACCTAGTGATTTCGAATCTCTCATGTAATTATATATTTGAGCAGACTATTACTTCATATGGTTGGCTTATGTACACTTATTCAATACATGATTAAGTTATGCTCCAATTTCAGTCTCCTTTTGTGTTAATTTTGCATGTTTGATTAGCAATTTTGTGAGTGTAATTGATCTATCACTTGGGTTCAATTTCCAAAAGTTGTCACCTCACCATAATAGCACCTCTAGTAGAATATGGGACTGAAAATTAGAGGATTGGTTGCAACAGCCAGGTAAGGTGTTATTTCAAGCCATTATAGATTCCATTAAATTTGATGCAATCTGGACAACTTAGAGTTGGCTTATTTATAGGGTTAGTTGTTGGTTAGCTGTGCATTCAATGTAGAGTTGGGATTGACCCTACATAAACAAAACATTGAGCAAAAAATTCTAACAAATGGAGCCATGGGTGGGTAAAACATGGCTCCTCCTCCAGTTGAATTTGGACTTTATTTACAGGGTAGACTTTATGTCTTCCAAATTTATAGAAAATGGCAGGTTGGGAGGGACAATAATATTTATTAAAAAAATTAATTATAATTAAAAAACAAAATTAAACTTGAATTATAAATAAAACTTTGTAAAACTCCGAGTTCTACCCATCTACCTTGAATTTTCTCAGTTTCCGAGGTAATAGGATTTTGACCATTTTTCTAAGTCCTTCCATAGAAGCCATAGTAAAATTAGTTATTAATATTACTAAGATACTTACTATATTCAACTAAATGCAGTTCAATTAATTTTTTTTAATTAATGGGTAAGTTAATTCAATAAGCACAAATATCGTATGAGTTGAAAACATAATAATAATAAAAAATCAAACTTAAAAATTATTCATGTAAGTTAAAATCTTGAATAATAAATTAAAAAATTAAAAATCATCATGGAGGCTCGGTCAATCCTCTAGATTCTCGAATCCGTAGCTTCTTGCCTCAATTTTTTAGGCTGCCTTTACCCTTGGCTCTACTCAACACGAACACAAACACATTGCTCGTTGCTCGGCACTGGGAATGTTTCGTACCCGTTCCTAAGCTCCTTGGAACACAGGAATGAGTTCCCTGAAGGTTGGGAGCAGTTCCTGTGCAACATAATATTAATATTGGGTTGAATATGGACTCTACTTAAATGATTATGTTGTGAGAAGAATACATAGTATATGCCAATTGTGATTGTAATTGTCTTTGTAAAGAAAACCCTCTTTTATTTTATTTTATTTTTATTTATTTTTAATTTTAGATAAAATATTTTATTTTTATTATTTTTTTTGTTTTAATATAAATTATTTATTTGATGTTTGTTTTATTTGTTAATATATTTGATATTGTCTACTACAAGTTTATGGACAAGCATAACAAAAACTTGTTATATTTATCTTGGTTAAATTGTGATGCTTATGATGCTTCTGTATGTAACCATTGCCAAGTTGATTGTGTCGAGAGACGCTCTACAGCTCAATATGAGGGAGATCTTGTAACGTTTGTTGAATCTTGTTTAAGGGAGATCTTGTAATTTTTGTCGAGTAACGTTTGTTACTAACAAAATAATAAAAATAAAAATTTTAATTATCCGCCAAAATAAATGTCGGTAAAAAAAACCGATATGAGGGATATCTTGTAACGTTTGTCGAGTAATGTTTGTTGCACAGAGAGGCGCTCCACAGCCCAGTATGAGGGAGATCTTGTAACGTTAGTCAAATCTTGTATGAGGGAGATCTTGTAATGTTTGTCGAGTAACGTTTGTTACTAACAAAATAATAAAAAATAAAAATTTTAATTATCCACTAAAAACAATGTCACCTAGAAAAACAACCCAATATGGGGGATATGTTGTAATGTTCCTACCTAACAAAATAATAATAAATAAAAAATTTAATTATCCACAAAAAAATGTTGGCCTTGCACATGGTTTTAAAACCATGTGCAAGCCTCCTAAACAACCCATGGTTTTAAAACCATGTGCAAGGCCTCCTAAACCATATACAATAAAGCCATGGGTTGTTTACGAGGCCTTGCACGTGGTTTTAAAACCATTTGAAGGGCTCTCCTAAACCATGTACAATAAAACCATGGGTTGTTTAGGATGCCTTGCACATGGTTTTAAAACCATTTGCAAGGCCCTCCTAAATCATGTACAATAAAATCATGGGTTGTTTAGCAAACCTTGCACATGGTTTTAAAACCATGTATGGAGGAAGATGTTTTGAATATTAATATACTTTAATTTATGCAATACTTGAGAATCATATTAACATTATCCTAGATTCTCACTTAAAGTTATATTTAGGATAGTATTAAAATGTATGTAATCTCGAGGTTTGAAACAATTTAATGTTTGCATTTGGGATAGTATTGCAAAGTTTTAAATAAGGGATTTTAAATTATGGGACTTTAAAAATATAATTTAAATATACTTTAAATTTAAAATATATATATATATATATTTTTTATTTTTATTTTTAACATATTAGAATTTAAATTTAAAATAAAATATAATTTTATATTTATATTAAATTTATATTTAAATTAATATATATATATTGATTTTCCTAGTTCACCTAATTTTTTGGAAAATATATTGAATTTTATACTTGCATATGTGTATGGTGTTTTAGACTTGCATCGATTTTAGCATATGGTGTTTTATCATTGCATAATTTTTAGTGTAGCTATTATTCCTTGGATGCATTGATTTCAGTGTAGATTTCATGGATGCATAAATTTTAGTGTGGATTTCCTAGATGCATAAATTTCAGTGTATATGTTAATGCTTGACATTTTTTTATATAGAGTCTAAACTAGAAATTGAAGTTGTGCATGCGGAAGATGCTATGAGAAAAAAAGGAGAAGAACAAAAAATACAGAATGACGAATGCCATAAAGCATATCAAGGAAGAAAATCTAACGAAATGACAACAAAAGAATCAGAGAAGAAGACTTAAAATGAAAAGAAGAAAAAAAAGAATACCGAAAAATAAAGTTGGACGAAATGGTGTAGAAGAACAAAGAAAACGAAACGCAAATCGACAAAAGGAATATTGAAAAAGAGAGGATCCAATCACAGATTCTCAGCAATGGAATGTTGTAGGACTCATCAATATTGCTCTTGGAGTTATACAACAAATTTGCAGCAACAACAACACTGTGGGCTATTGAATCTCAACCTATTTGAAATCCAATTTCCCACAATACTGTCCAACAATAAATAGCAATAGCATACACTATGGACCATTAAACCTCATCCTGTTTGAGATCCAATAGTCTACAATGCTACTGTGCGAACATGCTATATAATTTTCACTTCTTTAGCTAGCACCAAAAAGAAAATGTAGGGTCCGATCACAATAATTTAGTCCAACTGTTGTGTTGTGATGTTTCCATATTTATCTATTTCATTGGCCAAATATGGTAAACTCCAAGTTTCATTACAAGTGCCAAAAAAATCACAAATAAAAAAGTATGCAATTTATTATAACTATTATATTGATCAAATATGGTAAATGTCGAGTTATATAAAGAGTTTATCGTAAAGAAACAAATGTGTACTTGTAGTCACTTTAATTATTTCATTAGGAAAAATATGATAAATTTAAAATTACATAATGTATAAAAGTGTTGTTATTGTGCATCATTGATAAAATGCTTTAAATGCAAAGCTACAAAAACTGTATTAGAAAGAAATAAATGTGTAATGGGTTTTTGTTCTTTATATTTTTGTTGAAAGTATAATTCGTAGGGTTAAGGTTTTTGTAACTATGTTTCCAGTTACAAATATTAAGAATAGATATATATTTTGGCATATGAAAGGTCATAGGTAGCATCCCCTTTGGTATAAAATATTTATATGTTTTTAATAAATAATCAATGTGGGATATATTCATGCCTATCTAAACTTGGTTGTGCCCATTCTTATCTTCTCACGTTTGATATGTCAACCCTACATTCTTCCAAGATGGACATGATGTGTATCATTGTCAGCGTCAAAAAAATACAAAGGTTAAACTTGAGAGACTGGTAAAGCACCCGAATCTTGTCACTTTATTGTTGCACAATGTAATACTGGACTAAATGAAGTTACATTCAAAAATTCAGGGCACTCACACGATGTTGAGGGACCGTTTAGATGCAATTGTAGTTTTTAAAAACCCACAATTGATTTGAGAAAAAAAAACATGTTCACCTTCCTTTGCACTAGGTTTGGAGGGGCCTGATCCCTATGGGTCAATTAACATGCGCACGTGATTTGTAGTTACAAAATACATGCACAATTTATAGTTACAAAACCTAGGAGCGTTTTTTAGTTACAAAACACATGCGCGATCTATAATTACAAATAGTGCACGATATTTATTGAATATGTTATAAAAACAAAAATGAGACCTTCCTCTCTCCTTATCTCTTTCTCTCTCCTCCTTTTCCCTCTAAACCCCTCCCTCCCTCCTCGCATTTACATCACTCTCTTTGTCTCCCTCAGTCTTTCTCTCTCTCTCTCTCTCTCTGGATCATTAAATTCATGTCACATTTAAATGACCTAGAAAACCCAATAGAAGCCAAAACCATGCCTCTCTTTGCTCAAATAGGCCATTTATTAATTGATCTGGCACTATCTTGAGAGTACTCAGAAACAACATCTTCCAATTTGTTGGCAATCAAATTTGTATACTTGCACTCCATGTTTCTTTTTCATACCTTGGATCTAACACCTTTGTTGCTTCTCAGGAAAACCCATAATTCCAATGGATATGACCACACCAATTCAACTTAACCTGTTCCTTTTAATGTTGATAGAGCCTAGGATTTGGTTACTAACAAAATAATAAAATATAATAATTTTAATTATCCGCCAAAATAAATGTAGGCAAAAAAAAAACCTAATATGAGGGAGATCTTGTAACGTTTGTTACTAACAAAAAAAAATTGTAATTATCCGCCGAAATAAATGTCGGCAAAAAAAAACCTAATATGGGGAAGATGTTGTAACGTTTTTCCTAACAAAATAATAAAAAATAAAAAAATTTAATTATCCGTCAAAAACAATGTCGGCCAGAAAAACAACCCAATATGGGGGATATGTTGTAATGTTCCTACCTAACAAAACAATAATAAATTAATTAATTAATTATCCGCAAAAAATTCTTGGCCTTGCACATGGTTTTAAAACCATATGCAAGGCCTCATAAACAATCCATGGTTTTAAACCCATGTGCAAGGCTTCCTAAATCATATACAATAAAACCATGGGTTGTTTAGGATGCCTTGCACATGGTCTTAAAACCATGTGTAAGGACTCCTAAACCATATACAATAAAATCATGGGTTGTTTAGGAGGCCTTGCACATGGTTTAAAAACCATTTGCAAGGCCCTCCAAAACCATGTACAATAAAACCATTGGTTGTTTAAGATGCCTTGCACATGGTTTTAAAACCATGTATGGGGAAGATATTTTGAATACTAATATACTTTAATTTATGCAATACTTCAGAATCATATTAACACTATCCTATATTCTCAGTTGAAGTTATATTTAGGATAGTATTAAAATGTATGCAATCTCGAGGTTTGAAACGATTTAATGTTTGCATTTAGGATAGTATTGCAAGGTTTTAAATAAGGGTTTTTTAATTATGGGACTATGAAAATATAGTTTAAATTTAAACTATATTTAAAGTTTTTAGTTTTTTTAATTTTAACATATTAAAATTAAAAATAAAATTAAAAATAAAATTAAAATTAGAATATAATTTAAATTTAAATTTAATATAATTTATATTTATATTTAAAATCAAATATAATTTTATATTATATTACATTTATATTTATATTTATATTTAAATTAAAATATAATTTAAATTTTATATTTATATAAATAAACATATTATTCAAGTTTATATATAAGTTCATTACAATGTATAATAAGAACTACCTGCGGTATAAGAAAATATATTTAATTTTATACTTGCATAGATTTCAGTGTATGGTGTTTTAGACTTGCTTCGATTTCAGTGTATAGTGTTTTATCATTGCATAATTTCCAGTGTAGTTGTTATTCCTTGGATGCATTCATTTCAATGTAGATTTCATGGATGCATAAATTTTAGTGTAGATTTCATAGATGCATAATTTTTGGTGTGGATTTCATTGATGCATAAATTTAAGTGTATATGTTAATTCTTGACATTTTTTATATAGAGTCTGAACTAGAAATGGAATATGTGCATGCGGAAGATGCTATGAGACAAACAAGAGAAGAAAAAAAAAATACAGAATGTTGAACGTCAGAAAGCATATCAAGGAAGAAAATCTAACGAAATGACAACAAAAGAACGAGAACAAGACTTGAAATGAAAAGCAGGAAAAATAAAAGGATATCAAAAAAAGAAAGTTGGACGAAATGACAGTAGAAGAACGAGAAGAACAAAGAAAACGAAACACAGATTAACAAAAAGAATATTGAAAAAGCCTAGGATCTAATCACAGATTGTTAGCAATGGAATGATGCAGGACTTGTCAATGGTGCACTTGGAGTTATACAACAAATTGACAGTAACAACAACATTGTGGGCTATCAATCTCAACCTGTTTGAAATCCAATTGCCCACAATATTGTCCAGCATTAAATAGCAATAGAATACACTACGAACCATTAAATATCATCTTGTTTGAGATCCAACAGTCTACAATGCTGCAATAGTATACAATTTTGTAGTGTGGACATGCTATATAATTTTCACTTCTTTAGCTAGCATCAGAAAGAAAATGTAGGGTCCGATCACAATAATTTAGTCCAACTATTGTGTTTCAATGTTTCCATATTTATCTATTTCATTGGCCAAATATCGTAAACGTCAAGTTTCATTAAAAGTGTAACAAAAATCACAAAAGAACAAGTACGCAATTTATTATAACTATTATATTGATAAGATATGGTAAATGTCGAATTATATAAAGAGTTTATTGTAAAGAAGCAAATGTGTACTTGTAGTCATATTAACTATTTCATTAGGAAAATATGATAAATGTAAAATTGCATAATGTATAAAAGTGTCGTTATTGTCCATCATTGATAAAATGCATTAAATGTAGAGCTGCAAAAACTGTATTAGAAAGAAATAAATCTGTAATGAGTTTTTGTTCTTTATATTTTGTTGAAAATATAATTCGTTGGTTTAAGGTTTTTGTAAATATATTTTCAGTTAAAAATAAGAATAGATATGTATTTTGGCATATGAAAGGTCATAGGTAGCATCCCCTTTGGTATAAAATATTTATATTTTTTAATAAATAAGAAATGTGGGAGGTATTCATTCCTATCTGAACTTGGTTGTTCCCATTCTTATCTTCTCACTTTTGATATGTTATCCCTACATTCTTTCAAGATGGACATGATGTGTATCATTGTCAGCCTTGAAAAAAGGCAAAGGTTAAGCTTAAGAGACTGGTAAAGCAATAGAATCTTGTCACTTTATTGTTGCACAATGTAATACTAGACTAAATGAAGTTACATTCAACACTTCAAGGCACTCGCACGATGTTGAGGGACCTTTTAGATGCAATTGTAGTTTTTTAAAACCCACTTTTGATTTGAGAAAACAAAACATGTTCACATTCCTCGGCACTAGGTTTGGAGGGGCCTGAGCCCTATTGCTCAATTAACATGCACACATGATTTGTAGTTACAAAACACATGCACAATTTATAGTTACAAAACCAAGGAGAGTTTTGAAGTTACAAAACATATGCACGATCTCTAATTATAAATAGTGCACGATATTTGTAGAATATGTTATAAACAACAAAAATGAGACCTTCCTCCCTCCTTATCTCTTTCTCTCTCCTCCTTTTCCCTATATATCCCTCCCTCCATATTTGCTTTTCCACCACTATGTTTGTCTCCCTTATTCTTTTGATCTCTCTCCCTCCCTCTCTCCATCCCTTGTAACTCTCTCTCTCTCTCTCTCTCTCTCTCTCTTTGGATCATTAAATTCATGTCGCGTTTAAATGACCTAAAAACCCAATAGAAGCCAAAACCAGACCTCTCTTTGCTCAAATAGGTCATTTATTAATTGATCTGGCACTATCCTGAGAGTACTAAGAAACAACATCCTGCAATTTGTTGGCAATCAAATTTGTATACTTGCACTCCATGTTTCTTTTCTATACCTTGGATCTAACACCTTTGTTGCTTCTTAGGCCAACCCATAATTCCAATGGATATGGCCACACCAATTCAACTTAACATGTTCCTTTCAATGGTGATCAAAATCCAGTTTTGTGTCATTGCCCACAACTGGAACCGACCTAGATCCAAATCCTAGGCTCTATCAAGCGTCGAGAGGGATCAAATCTCCCAAGGTACAAACCTATCCTCGAATAGCTCCTTGCATGCAATACCTGAGAAAAGGTTTGCACCTCGAGAGATTTAATCCCTCTCGGTGCTTGATAGAGCCTAGGATTTAGATCTAGACTGGTATTCCAATCAGATCGAGTTGCAGATGGTGCACAAAGTGTCTACGATATATAAATCGATATAATTTTTTTCTTAGATCTTGTTGAGTTTGATTAGAGTGGGGATGCTAATTTATGTGGACATACATTATACATGCACTTAAAGATAAAACTTTATTGGAATATAAATGAATTTTATGGATTTGTGTTTGGTAAATACTAAAGGGTAAGTTTTCACAATTATATATTTACATGCCAATACTTCACAATGTTAGGCTTGAATAATGTTAAATTGTATAAATGGTTGACACCAACCATTTCAATTATGTCGTTGTTGGTCAACTCCATCAAAGTGTTGCGAAGTTTAATCAAATTTGATAGCATTTAGTCAACTCCATCAAAGTCTTGGGAAGCTAAATAAAATCTGATAGCATTTGTCTTTAAAACGTTGAACTCAACTTTTTTCCTTTCTCTTTTACTAGACTCATTGAGTACTCTATAGGATCAACAAGTCATGTTTCAATGTCACCAACAAAGAGAGATTCCTACCTCAAAGAGATTGCTAAATTTAAAGTATTTAAAACATTAGTAAAAGGTTATTTTAATGAGAGACATAGTAAGTATGGAAAGGGATTTAAAAACTCAACTTAAGAACCTTGATATTGCCAAATTGTTAAAAACTTTTTCAAAAGTACTTTTTTTATAATCTTATTTATGTCGAACTTTTATTTTCATCATAGAGTTCAATGGTATCTATCAATATTCAACTTTGAATATGTAATTATTTGTTGAACTAGTGTAATTTTATTCTCGAGGAAACAATAAGCGAATTTCAAGGAGTGCAATCCAAATATTAGTTTTAATATCGAGGAAACAATACGAATGTGTGAACGAATTTCAACGAGTGCAATCGAAATTTATGAAGACTTAATCAAACCTTGTAGGGGCCATGGATACTTAACACTTATGTACATACATTATATAGATCAAGGAAGCTTTCAAGACACGTGCCAAAAATATGTAGTCATGAGTTAATACTCAATGAAATTGATTTTTTTTTTGTTATTTTATAATTTCTTACAATTAAAACTGTTGGTCTTGCAAATAATTATGGGAATATTTGAAGGAACGACTATTGACTAACATATTTTAAGTTCAAACTTACTGTGGAAATATAGCATGGAAGCACATCTGAACTATAATTGTACTCTTTGTGCATAATAAAAGAATTATTTGATTTTATCTTCATCATTTTACTTAGTGTTTTTGGGAATTGCACATTTTGTTCAAAAGCTAAGGCGAAGGTTTGTTTCTTCTTGATTCAAACCCAACTTAGTGCATCTTTGTTTAGTCATGTTAGGTCCTTTGCATCACTTGTTACATCCTTATTGTTTCTATGATGCTTATTTATTTCTAGCATTAATGCTATTGTGCATCTTAATGCAATCTATTTTACTTTTATCTATATATCAATGGGGTAGTTTATCTACTTTTGATTTGGATGTTCTCTTTCTCATCATCAACAACAAGAATAAACACATTATTTGTTTGTTGGCCAACTCCATCTTGAAGTACTTGGCATGCACGTTCATATTGATAAAGACGAAGAGATTCATTAACATGATAGCAATGCAACAAGGGGATTGAGAAGACATAAAAGATAGTGCTTAAAAAGATTGGAGATATTGAAGTAAAACAACAATTTAGTTATAATATTGATTCACTTAGACTCGTCACTCTAGAGATAGTTCTTCTATCAAGAGACATGAGAAAAAACACTATACTAATTAAGAAAGCAAGTACCTTGGTTTGGTTTGAGTGGTGAATTAATTTCCCACCATATGATTTAATTGTCGATGTGGTGTGGCTGGATGTGGTTGTGACATTGTGCTATGTGCTATTGTAAATTATTTGTGTTATGTTGTTACCATTGATCTCTAGTATAGAGTACTACAATTGTTTTTCAATTCAAATCCAATACAGAGGCTCATCGGTAAAGTTTATTTAGAAATATATTTATAAAACATCAAATGTCATTTCAATATTTGTTGCCGTTTGTATCTGAAATGATTTGGCGTGTTGCATATAAATTTGCTTTTGATGTAGTCTAAATTTTATAGATTTGGATTTTTTTTGTTTATTATCATCATAATATAGCTATACAATCTTTATTCAAATTGTAATATTTCATTGCTTAAATTACATTTTTGAATGTCTAAATAGATATAATGTCCTCAAATACTCGTATTGCATCCCGATTATGCAATCTCAACAATCTAGATTTGTAGTTCCAACAATTATTTGCAATCTTTGATTGAATTTCTAACAAACATAATCAGGAAAATATGACCAACACAGATCCAAATAGTAACATGTTAAAACTATTACCTTGTTTTGTGTTCATGTGGGTTTGGATCTCAATGCCCTCCTCTTATGTAGCGGCTTATTTTTGGGTGTTGTCATGAAGATGGGTAACACTTTTGGTAAGTGGAGGGCGTGCATATGTTGAAAAATGACCTTGATCGAGATTTCTACAAGCCCTCAATCGGTCTATAAAAATCTCGATCAATGGATTAGTTGAGCACTCGATTGAGTTATTTCAAAACTCTCGATCGAGGGTTTGTAAAACACTTGGTCCAACGTTTTAGCACAATCAAGGTTTTTTTATTATCAAACCTCAATCAAGCTTTCAAATATCGATCGAGCCATTAAGTATGAGCTCAATTGAGCTCCTTCAAAAGCTCAAATGAGTGCCTGCAACAGTTATAACTATAAAACAAAAATAGACGACGTCTCATTTCACTATGTTTGTTGCATATAAGCTCAACGAAGGACTAGTAGAGAGAAGTTATAGATATAATAGCTGAGTAATTGGTGTTTATAAATGTGACTGAAATCATGGAAAATACAAGGAAGGGTCTTTTGATTCTTAATCCTTACTTGTGATTAAGAACTGAAAACCAAAGGACCCTTATCCCAATTTATCATGATTTCAGTAATGTCTATAACTCCAATTACTTTGTGACCTACACATATAAAATCTAGAGGAAATGGTGTTCCTATTGTATTTACCTAATTTATTTCCAAGGTATTTACTAGTATCCATAAGTATCATTCTTATTGTTGAAATTATGTTACTATATTTGACACATATTTGATTATCCTATAATTCTATGTTTAATTCTAATTTAATTGGAAGATATTGATATCGTGAAGGTTTTAATAATAATAAATATTAATAGATTTATTAATTTATAAGGGAACCCAAATAGTTAATAGTTGACCATTTCCTATGGATTCAACACTAGGGAAGGGGAAACCTTTGGATCAATGAATGGGGTGACATACTTTTCCCAATGAAGTTAGAAAAAACAATTCAACAAGGGTGGTTTTGGATTTTTGAGTAGTTATCTCACGAATTTCGACACCCATTTTTTTTAATTGAAGTTTTTAAAATAATCGACCGATATTTCATTTAACCACACTTAAACCCTCGATCTAGCTATTTTAAAAAGAATGTAAAAGATTGATCAAGGGTTTTAAAACCTCAATCGAGCTCATAGTTCGATCAAGGGCTTTAAAAACAGGCGTTTAGCCTTCATTTATGCATATTTTATTTTACTAGCATCTTTGTCAAGCCTAAATGCTATCTTAGAATGCACCTTAGGTGAGGGACTTCATATCGATGGATTTGTCAATGAATCGTCTATCCATTGGCATATAATTTATAGGCTTTTGAGTTCATATGATAATTATTTTTTCTTTTCTTTTCAAACTTACACTTAAAAACCATGTCCACAACTTCAAATCAATGCAAAGAAAAATAAACTACATAAAAAGTACACAACCAAAAAATAAAAATAAAAAAAAATATGCCCATATCAATGTGTCGCCTTCTAAATGGTATTTTTTATTTTTGTAACCATTAAAATAAAGTTTACGTTCACACACGTGTACAAAATGTGATTAAAATTTTCAAGTTTCAAAAATTAATAAATTATAATTTTCCAAACTAAACTAACTAAAATGTGTGCCCGGGTGCATTTTGTGTAGATTATGATCATATATTTTTTTTCCTTTAAGAAATTATGTATTTACCACTAAATTAGTTGACGTGCACACAAGCCACGTGTTAACTTTTCCTAAAATTTACAAGAACAAGCATATCATTAAATGCAATTTTGACATACTAAATAATATTATTATTTAAAAAATATATAGGTGGAAAGTCAACATAATTCCCTACAATTTCATGTCAGAATTCACAAAGTATATATGAGTTTTGAGATCTTCAATTTAATAAATGAGTAAGAAATCAAAATTTCACTGTCACTTTTTGAAAAACAAAAGTGTTACCCATCTTCGTGGAATTACCTGTTTACATATACCAAAGCTACTTCAAAACATTGATGGATATAAAAACACTGTTGCAGAGCCTATTTATAGATATATTTTTTAAATTTCGAATATCATTCAGATCTTTATCAATTTTAATACCTTAAAGTATTTGATTTGTTACATGTAGGCTTGCATTTTGTTGTTTTGGATTTTGGATTTTATCTTTGTTGGTGTTTGTATATGAAAGTATTTGGTTTGTTGCAAAAGATTGTTGCATATATATTTGCTTTTAAAGTAGTTTAAATTTTATAGATTTGGATTTTTTGGTTATCATCATCGTCATTTGGATATATAATATTTGGTCAAATTGTAAATTTTCAATGCTTAAATTGCACATTTGGATGTATAAATGGATTTAATGTCCTCGAACACTCATATTGCACCTCGAGTATGCAATCTCAACAACCTATATTTGTAATTCCATCTATTCTTTTCAATTTATTATTGAAATTCTTACAAAAATAATCAAAAAAATATGACCGACAAAGATCCAAATCGTAACATGTTTAAACTACTACCTTTCTTTTTCTTCATGTGCGTTTGGAATTCAATACTCTCCTCTAACGTAGCGGATTATGGTTACATATACCAAAGTTCCTTCAAAACGTTGATGGTTGCAAAAACACTATTGTAGAGCCTATATCTATATCTATATCTATA
>LPNX010201925.1:84007-300555 GCA_001517045.1 Pseudotsuga menziesii
TGCATGTAGATTTTCTTTTTGTTCTTTTGGGTTATGTATTTTTATCTTTGTTGGTGTTTGTATATGAAAGTATTTGGTGTGTTGCAAAATATTGTTGCATATAGATTTCCTTTTGAAATAGTCTAAATGAAATTCATCTCAATAAATCGTGCTTTTTACAATCAGTGGATAGTGGTGCATGGGATTCATGAATTTCGAACTACACCCCTTCCACAAAACTCATGGTCCTTGGCCTCTCAAATAATTTTTTGACATTAATAAGAACAAATCTTGAAGTTTATTTTATGTTAACATGAATATTGAATTCTCACATCCTAGTTAGAACATATGATTAGCTCTATCTTTGTATAAAGACCAGTCCTTCTGTGATTTCCATGTCAATGGATGGTGATTAGACCTTACTGCTTAAGCGATCATACTCAAATTTTGCTTTTTGGCTTGCATAGACTCTATCAAATTTGAAAGATTCAAAATGGTCATATTGTTCAAAAATTGAGGGAACTCGAATTGGGTTATTGTTCCACGAAATGCCCCACCAATCATTTTTATTGGGAATAAAATATAATAGATTTTTCCACTAAACCACATATTTTTGACAATGCAAGGGAAGCCATTTCAGAACTCCTAGACATGAATGACATATTTTCATAAATATTTAATAAATGTCTGGTTGATCTAAAAAGGAAGGGAAGAAAGTTTTAAATCTATGCTTGGATCCATATAGAATATCGTAACACATTCTTGTGTAAAAATCCTTTGTGATTGTTATGAACTGAAATGTGAAATCTCAAGATCCACCTCTTTTATTCTATGTAAATACAAACACTCTTGTAGTCAATTATTTATTTCTTTGAATATCAATTCCAATATTTAGGTGTGTTGTGAAATAACTTTCACAAATGAATAGATTAAATGCCCCATTCCACTACAACTTATACCTCTTATTGATGTTGTTAACAGACCATCTTATGTGCTAATTACACTTGTAACAAGCAGATTGATGCCATTTTCACAATGTCTCTCTTATTTGAAAACAAGTCATAATTTTATAAAATTAGACCTCTACCATTCATCTCCAGTGTTTAAGATTTGGATTGAAATGTCATCATTTTTTTAACTAAATGCAAATATCTATGGACATCTGAAACATTGTCCTCACATACATTGTATATTTTTCACAGTATTCCCAATGATACCAAATGGGTTTTGGGCTTGGCCCATTGTTTAATATTTCCATAGAGAAACTTATAAAAATTACAAACACCTCACGATACATTTGAAAAAAAATATGCATGTACTTCATAGCATATAGGGGATCTCAAGGAAACTGGTAGTACTAACCCAACTTCCTCTTCATTAATTTCCCATGTACCCTTCTCTAGTGCCAACACTTTTTTTTATTACAAAGCAACTTCTAGGTCAACTTCCATGTTTATCTCTTTAGATATATCAATAGAATTGCATGTTTGAGAATGCCACTTCCAATGGATTGACTTGATTATACAGGGGTTTCAATTAATATTCAACATACAAAAGGAGTCTCTTACCCAATATATAACTAGTTTTGAATATCCAAACACATAGATGTAAGAGATGCCTATTTTATAAGAATTACGAGAGGCGTTCCATTCTACAATATTATTAGTGATTTTTCCCAAACCTACTCTAAAGAATATAGCGCTTGATGATTTGAATTTACAAGGCCTTCCTTGACAAGATCCATAAAAAAAGGCCCAAGGATGTAACTTATCATACTTATAATGGTCATGTACTTCTTGTTTTTTAGTTTTGGAACTCTCTTGATTCCATCAAATAAAAAAATTATTCATTGTTAGACTTGGAATCGAGGAGAACCTTACCTTCAAATATACTTACATTTCTAACCAACCAAATTGCTTGTGATACTATCAAGGAAATAACTTTGAATTTCTCAAGTGTTTTTTCACCCAACTGCTTTAAGTTTTCTATTAAAGTGTCTACATTCCAACTCTTCCCAAGTTTCCTTCTACCAATACCAATATGGATCCCCATATCCACTTGTGTAGTTATAATTTACCAAAAAAATATCAATTCCTTCTCCATCTATTTTGCACAAACTACATATCCTAGTCATGGCCTCGGAATTTTTTGAACAACATTCCAAGTTAGATTTTTCTTTGCTAATGGAAGCCATATATAGATTCTATATTTTAAGGGTACCCTTACTCTCCATATTTTTCTATAATTCCACCTCCAATTTCATTATCTTCCTCAAGCAATGCATTTTATCCTAATTTTGTAGTGAACTTTCCATTGGTTGGATTCTTGAACCATACCAAAGAGTCCTCTTTTGCTATTATTTAAATATAGCTTTGTATAATATTTTGTTATAAATTTTCCACTTATCCACCAATATTCTTTCTATGCCTAATTCCTTTACACTCTTCCATCCCCATTGCCATTTTGTTCTCAATGGATCACCACAATAACCAAAATTGATTAGTTTTTATTGCTTAATCTATTAACTTGGGTATGAGGTATGTTGTATTATCTGTCACTTTACAATCAAGGGGTATATACCTAGTGTTTCATTTTTATCATCTCCAAATTTATAATCTAGTGAATTCCCTATGAAGGGAAAGCATTTTACTAGTGTTTTCCATAAAATTGAGGCATTTGTAAGTGGTTTTATTGGAGTTGTAATCCATTCTCCAAAAGTCTTAGGGTCCATGTATTTTTGTAAAACAACAATTTTCATAGTTCCTTCACTTGATTAGGGTCCATGTTTTTGTAACTAAATCCATCTTGAATTAGTGTATGTTTTTAATTCTGCCACCCACTACCTTTGTTTTTTTCTTTCGCTAGATTTGCTCCATTCCATCTTTTCCTTTTATCGTGTCCCCAAACAATGGAAATATGTTTTAATATTTTTTTTCCAGCATGCCCACAAGGATTCATGCCACATATTACTAGTAAACTAAAATAGTTTCAATTATATATTTGAATGGAGTTAATATTCCTCCAATGGACAACCACCATGTGCACCAATATGTGATTATAATGTCTACTTTCTGGTATATCCAAATCTAGTATCTAAAGTTGTATTTCATTGGTTTGAGCATACAAATTAGATATTTGAATCCTTTATCAAACTCAATTTTTTGAATGGTTAATATTCCAATTGCAAATTCTGCTTGTTTCTATGGTACTCTATTGAAAGGAATTCCTTCTTTTTGCCCATTTATTTCCATCCCAATGACCTTTCCATACAAAACTAGAATCTCCTCGATTTGTAGGGATTTCATTATTGTTCCATTCTTGAACAACGATACATCACAAAAAGGTAAATGTGATAGAACCATTTTTTTTACAATCTTAATTCCTTTCACATATCCATTCCTAACTACCTCATTTATCATTTAGCTCGGGCCTTCTACAACTATGATATTTAAAAGAGTTTATAGTGGGCATTCTTGTTGTACTCCACTTGTGGATTTAAAAAACATAGAGATTGGCCCATTGATCTATACATAGATATTGTATTGGAGGTAAAAGAAAAAAATATACCACTAAAACCCAACAAAATATTTTATTCCAAAGATTGAAATGAAGCAAACTAGCATGTATCATAAATAAATCAAAAGGATAATATATTGAAAATGGGACGAAACCAACCCAAAAGAAGAAGAATTCTAAGAGTTCTCTTCCAATGGAGTTGCTAGTTTTGTTAGAGGGATTTTCAACATAATACTAGAGACTAATCTCAAATGACAGGGTTCATGTCTCACTAAATGAGCAAGAATAAATTCTTTATCATCATTTCCCCAAAAAAATCATTATAACTGAAATGAAAGAAAAAGGTAAGGTGAAAACTTTCTAAAATCTTTTGCTCCTGGTCTTTGTCATTGATTAATCAAGTGTTTTTCCAACATTTTATGTTTCTTGATACTTACACACAATTCCATCAAGACAAACTTTCTCAAACCATTATAGATTATATGATTCAAACGCAATAACCATGATAATGAATAATAATTACAAGTATTTTTGTAGGGGAGGTAATAAAAGAATCTATAATGACATAATCAAAATATGACAAAAATAATGTTATACATGATCTTGAAACTTCGTAACTTGAGCCTTGATTCCTATATCTTCAACCACTAATCAAACTCTAACTTATGGAAATGATACAAATCATAGATTCATAGTGGAGCCAAAAAGTGGCTCAACAAACTAGAAGATACAAATCTAAACTTAGAGATCAACAAATAGAGTTTTTCTCAAGAAGAGGATTCTATTCCTAATGGTGTTTTCCATATATCACACTGATGAACATGATTTCATGAATTCTCACTTGATTTGTAAACAATTTGCATTAAATTCCACTTCCCTTTCACAAAATGAATAAAATTGTGTTTATAAAAAATTGAAATGTAGAAAAATCTTGATGATGCAATTTGCCTTATTTTCTACAATCTCTTCTTATTGCAATGTCTACTTCTCTCAATTTCTCATCATCCCTGTCTCTCCTCTCAATATCTCCTTCTCCCAGTCTTAAAGAATGTTTTTTTCATACCAAATGGCTTTTCAATGTCATGCACGAAAAAGGGGGAAAATACAAACCCAAAAAAACATAGTACATGCATTGCTTACGACATCGTATAATGGTGAAATTTTCTCAATCGTTGATTAAGCGATGTTTGTCGAAGCCAAACCTATAATTTTGGCTAAAATTTCTACATGCTTGACTTCATTTTGATGATAGGAGGGGAATTGTTTCTGAAACGTTGGTGGAAACATCGAATTTGAGGTCCAAATGTAGTAGTGTATCTAGTCTATCTATCTTTTACTTAAAATTCCAAATTCCTTTTTGAGATAGTTTTTGATAAAATTCCTTTCAGTATTTGTGTAGTGACTTTTGAGATGATTTTATATAATGTATTGCAAGGTCAAATTGATCTAAATTCCTTAAAGGATTTAGGATCGTCTATTTTTGAAATCAGAGCAATGAAAATGGAATTAATAGTTTGAAGAATCTACTTGATTTGTTTTATTCTCCAACCACTTTAACAAGGTCCTCCTCCATTAAACCATGGAAGTGTAGATAAAAATATATTTTCCATGCATTCAGACCCATGATTTTGTAATTTTAGAGAAAATCAAACATATATTTTAGCTCCACATTGGAAGTTTCAACAATTAATGCTTCACTTACTTCTTCATCAATGAATCCAGCAAAAACAAAAAGTAAACTCGATTATCTTACTATGTTTGTACATTCTACTTCCTTGTATGGTATTTGAAAGTTTGAGATCCACATATCTGTCATCTCTTTAAATATCTTTTTGTTTTCCATCCTCCATATACATTTCTCAGATAGTATTGGTGTTTTCTCTGTATTTTGCATAACATCAAAATAATTTAGTACTTGTGTACCCTTATACCAACTAGAAGGCTATTCTCTTCATCCTCCATTTGCAGTCTTCCATTTTGGAAGCTCTCTTTCCTTTCCATCATAGAGTTTGATTTGTTTCATTTTATGTTGAAGAAAAAAAATCCCTTTGTCATTTTTCTCAAACATCAAATTAATATTTTCCTCCACTTCAATTAGTTTTTCCACTAGGGCCCAATATTTTTCCTTGGCCCATGCTAGGGTTTCTCTTTTGATTCTCCTTAGACTCTTGAGAAATTTTTATTTGGTTGAATCTTCAAGAAAATTAGTATTATTTCTCTAATTCTCTTTTACAATTTTAATAAAATCCTTATCTTCTATCAAAATTGGTTTAAACTTAAAGAGATTAGATCGAGAAATGGTATGAAATACCTCCTTATTTGAACCGATGTCTAATTCTATATATATAGCCTATAAATAACTTTTATGAAACCAAAAACCTATCTCATCTCTTGTATATACCATCTATTATTGTCCTTTAATTTATCCATGTAGGCACTAGCTTTATAGGTTCCTCATTACACAACCCTAATTTCTCAATATTGAGAAGGAAGTATTATGTGAGTGGATCTATTCTAGTATCGTATCCCTATACTTATGATATTTTTGTAAAAAAATTTATATATCCATCTATAATAACATACACCTCTTTGAGACAATCTCTAGAGGAGAAATTATCCCAAAATTGTTTCCTATCACCATAGGGTTCATATAAATTTATTAGAGTTTTTTTTTAGTTTTTTTCTTCTTCTATAGAAGCATGTAGGGATTGGAGAATGGTTAAAAATATAAATAAATGTGTTCACCTATGAATGATCCTTCACAATCAACCAATGGAATCCACTCGTAAAAATTTCCAATCATTTTAAAAGGAAACAAGAATACATTTTCAAATATCAAAATCTAACATAGTCCCTTGAATCATAAGGAAGTACGGTTTGTGAAGCTTTGATAAAAAGTTCTTGAAGGGATCCAAAACCTCCCAAATTGATGGTTAATACTAGCATACTTGACCCCTTACCAGGGCATCCTCTACATTAAGGGCCCCTATAATTGACTATTTCATACCACTCTTAATTTCCCTAATCACCTTCTTATGTGCCAAAATCTACTAGGGCTTCTTACAAAGGGTTACAACTATCAACAAGTAATTATCTAGAGATGGCCCACTTTCCAACTTCCCTAATCAAATTTGAACCCTAGGTGTGTATATCTTAGATGATATTTGGAGGGTACTTAAGGATGTCCTAGAAGGTTGAGAGGATATATTAGTTTGAGAGTCCTTGGGTGATACCTTTTCAAGTTAGAGGCCATTTGGAGGGAAAAGAGGGAGTAAGGATATTACTTCTTGATGCAAAAAATGTCTTGTTTTGAAACATGAGCTAAAGTAGTATCCTTCTACTATATCCTTGAAATTCAAAGGGATCCCATGAAAAATTTAAGGATTCATTTCTTTATTAGAGGAATTGGGAACTTTAACATTACTGTCTGGGGAAATGTTATGGTTTGGATATTCTAATGGTCTAGGGACATAATCATGAGAGAACTAGATATACCACTTTTCAATTCCAAAATGTTGATTTCATGTAGAATTTAAATGATCATTCTTCATAATTTCCTATATATTTTTTTTTATCAAGGAAGGAAATAATAGGGCTACCTCTTAGGTTCTCACTTAAGATGTAAAAGTACCAACCATAAAAGTGAAAACTTGAGGGAAACATAGAAATACTATCCATCGGTCATCTAAATAGTTATTTTGTTGGGCATGTGTTGTAGCCTTTGTAGCTTCCCAGAGCAAGGGGTATTCAAGGGGTTTGATCAACACCCCTGACTAAGCGGGCACATGGGGGTAGAGACACCAAAATATCTTTTTTAGGTTTGTTTTCAATTGTTTTCAGTGCATGGTTTTTCATACCATTGTAATATAATTTCAATTAAGGAATTGGGGTTGTGAAACCTAGTTTAAGGTTTTGGATACTATAATATTGTATTGTAATCATAAGAGATAATACAATGATATATAGAGTGTAAAACTCTCATGATTTCTGGTTTTGTTTGTTCAATGATATAGAGAGTGGAAAACTCTCAAGAATGTTGGTTTTCCTAGTTTTGGGTTTCCACGGTGAATCTCTATGTAATATGCGCATGAGCCATTGTTAATTATTTTGTTTTATATTTTGTTTTGCATATTTTTTCTTTGAATAGGTTTATTAAAGTTCTTAATCTTTCCCTCTCTTTAGATTGTCACTCCTCCAACATAAGAGTAAGGTAATCTATGTGCAAACAAAAGGAAATAAATAAAGGTGCCCCAAGAATTTGGGTAAGTATAGTTTTAGTCAAAATGTAGCTAATAATTTCAAAATTTCCAAAATAGAAATCTAAATTTACTTAAAGTTTATAAAAAGGAAGGATTTCCTAAACTTAGGGAAAATCTAAAGTTAAATGTTTTTTTTGTAAATTTCAAACTGAAAAACAAAAGTGAAAGGTTGATTTTTTTATGGTTTTTAAGGTGGTTGAAAGGGGGTACAAATGCCTAAATTTCAATTGGGAAAATGGGATGAAATGAACAATATTATATGTTCTTTTGTTAAAGGTTTAGGTATTAAATGAGATGCAAAATGCATGCTACAACAACCCTAGGTTGGAAATTGCAACATAAAATTACAACGGATGAAAGTAAGTTCTATTTTCATAACATGTTACAAAAAAACTAGGGAGATGAACTATCACACCTAGTTTACATCCATTGTAGTATATATGTTCTACCCCTTGGTGTCATGAATAAGATTTACAAATACAAATAAGAAACAAATATTCCAACAATGGTACTCCAATAGAATCTACCTCACATTTGCAAGGAAACACCATCGTATTCCATTAAACCATTTAAAAGAGTTACAAGCTACTTGTCTAAAAAATTATAAGGGATTTCAACAAACATTACAAGTAGGAGGATGCTCCTTACATATAGTTTTGGCCTCAAACCTCCTCAATAAAATAATAATATCTATAACAAGCCCTTAATCTAACCTATAAAGCATACAGAAGTATTATGCATAGAGTGGACAAGTGTACCAATAGATAAAATATGAGTGGTCATGCCAAACATAAATGTCCAAGCATGTAAACTCCAAGAAATGAGACAAACCCTAAAAATAGGCATAAGATTGTGTTGAACACTCCAATTTCCTCTTCAAAGTTCTCTAAGAGAGTGAACTCCACTAAATTATCCTTAATAAATGTGCAAATAATGACATCAAGTGGCACATGTGAGTCTTATATGGTTGACACATCCTCTATGTCCAGAAATCCATTAGTGTCATCGAGAAGTGTTTATCCTATATAGTTAGATCATGAATAAAATCACTTATGAAACCTCATCCAATAGTGGGGTAGGAAATAATTTAGTATGTTGACTATTTCAGAAGGATGCAAAAAGGGGGATGCCTTTGTTACATTTTCAATGTTGTTTCCTTTTGGTGCAAGTTTGGCCCCTAGGTATGGAATGTAATTTGAGGACACTTGTAGTGTTTTGGATGGGGACACAATTTGAGCCTTTGAGAATGACTATATCTCACCATAATGATTTGGATTGTTTCCAATGACACACTTTTCCTAGACTTTATTATATAGATGCTAGTTTGTGGTTTTCCTCCTTGTTGCATCCTTTTTTTCTATACTCTCTTAGAGAATTTAATAAAGGGGAATTTAATATTAAGGTGTCCATTATGTGACTGGTTACAATGAAATATAAGACCCTCATAGTCCAAGGTTTGCAAAAAAATATGCTCACCCATCTTAAATTCCAAATTTTTTTATCCCTAGCAATATATCCATTTTGACCAATATTCTAGCAATATTTAAATATAGAGTCACATAAATTATTCTTAAAACCCATTAAATCCCCTTACCAATTTTATTCAATACATCTTTACACAAAAAGTTGGGGGTTAGTGTGGGTTATTTAACCCATTATATAGAGTGCATAGTGATCATTCTTGTTCTTGGGTCAAAGCATGGTGTCTATGACTTGAAGGCTATTAAAGAACTTCCTGAGAACCAACTCCCTTTTCTAATATGTTTTGCATCCTCTCAAATCTTCAAAACAAATGCCATGCACCACTATGACAAGATATGGAATGTTGGAGTGTAACCCACAAAATTGCCCCATACATTTCTTATCCAATCCCTTTGGTATTTTCCCTTCATATATTCCCCAAGAATTTATCTACTGGGGTTAGTTCCTTAATTAGATTTATTTGGTGCCCCTCAGTTTTTTCCCTATTACCATTCATTTTTTCCCCTTCCTTGTACACTTCCTTTTCATATATGTTTGGTTTCTCCTTGTCGTCTTTAGTCCTTTAACAACCTTTATGGTTCCAATAAACTCCTTAAATGTAATGAAACTCTACATCCTTCTCCTTCATATCCTTCTACTCTAATTACGTTTGTGCATAAATTATACAATGAAATTGTAGGCTCAAAGTATGGATTGGAAAATATCACTTCAATAACTACATTTTCCATGCTTTGATAATAATTATCTAGAGTACAAGGAGAAGAGTCCAGAAGAGTATTTATTTAGTTCTCGTACCTTGTCTCCCATGTTTCACATTGAACCAAAGTATCGTGTAGATTTGATAGGTTCCTTTCCCATTTTAATTTTTGAACAACCTCTGTATCAGTGCTTCTACAATCACCTAACTATGTAGCTTTTGATGTAATGAATACAATAATATCTATGATTGGGTGAGGCTGCAAGTACCTAAAAATTCATCTCAATTGCAAAAATAAACAAACTTCATAAATATTTCAACAACTGGGTGTGTATGAGGAATGCTCCACTCAATCAGAGACAAGTTGTGTTCCTAATTATAACAATGTAGTTTCCACCCTCAGGCTGGAACGATGAATCCATCAAGGAAAATGTTTTTGTGGATAACTTTGAGCTTCTTCCACAACCCAAAAACCATAATTGAAGGAAATCAAAATGAACCCATTCTAGATAAGACAAATATTAGTTGTACAAGGTTGATTATATTAGCTTTGAATATAACACCCCAAAGCACATGGGATCCAAGCTCCACATACCACCATCCAAAGGCCACAAATTCCCACTCTCAAACTTGAACCAATTCTAAGGAATAAATACTTACCACCCATGGTTAACAAACCTAGGCTTACAAAATAAAATATAACATGGTATTGAAGGGTCAAGACATGGGATAAAGACAGTTTCATGATGACCAAGGTTCTTAAGGATTCATAGACCATGTCCCTTCTCAATTTTTTCTTCTTGTTTTCAACCATCTATATTTTATTAATAAATAATAATAAGTCAAGTACAAATACATAATATTGGACCTTGACCATTTTACATTTAGAAATACCTTACAATATTGGGGATTCGACAAAGGTGTTACATTCTCCTCAGCCTTAATTTTGACACAATCCTTAGTGTTCATTTATTTCTACAACTGAAAATCATTGCTTACCGATCCCAACTACTTGTTCAAAGATTTCCCTTTTATTTAATATCCTTTAATGGTACGCTGCCTTATCTTCAACTGCATATGTACTTTGATCTTTTTTTCTTCATCCACATCCATTGGGATCTGTTTCCAACCTTCAATTGTACTCGTTGAGCTCTTTAGAATGCCACGTGTCTCTTTATTCTGGAAATGCCTTCAAGGTACTTCTCTCTAACAATATATGTGCTCAACAAAAAACTAAACATGTGTAATATCCTTTCATGGATAAACCATTTTCATATTAGAATTTTCCAAAATCATAACTAGAGTAAATACACATATTCTTAATAGCCATATTGATGTGTACTTGTCCACTTCACATTGGTAAATTCAACTAACAAACAATTATAGACACACATTTTCCACTTTACTTAGCTATTAGATATGAGTTATATCTCACTACCCTCTTTAGACACACCCATGCCCATTTGATCTTCTTTACCATTTTTAAAAAATTATACAATGTCTCTTTTTCTTGTTGCATTTACCCCCACGGGATTTGGAATCCCCTTCATTGTTATACAGTTCCTCAAGGTCCATCCTAGCCAAGGGATTTCACACAAAAGAGAGTGCACTAATGGAAATCAATACAACTTGACTCCAATATTAAGGTAGTGACTTCCTCCATTTTACTTTCCAAGTTTTAGCATCAACTTTTTACATCTATACTCAAGGTTCTTTTCTTAAACTCTACTCTCTCTTGATAGATATTTCTTGTAGTCATGTAGACATGACCACTCATGCATACTACTTTTCATTCCATACACAACAACTTGCAACAAATTATTAACAACATTATGAGTGCATATACAAACTTTCTATCACATTTATTATTATAGTTATTATTATTATAGGTGGATTAGTTCATTAGTTTTTGTGGGGTGCATCCCTCCACATCCTACTTAAGTTATTAATGTGAGTAAGGTTTAATTATCTTATTAATTCACTTAGTTCATTATTACTTTTTTTTAATTGGTTTATTTAGTTTAATTAGTTAACTTTTTAATTTTATTTACAACTCTACCAATGAACATGCCATATAGTCATGCTATTTGTCTCCACCATACCGATTTGGTTGAGCCAATGCTTCAATATCTTGTCCAAACATATTCTTCCTTGTTGGTCATATGAACACCTTCCCCTTCAACCCAATACAACATTTGGATGTACCATTTCTCTTTTCCTAGTGTGTTTCAATGTTTCCACATCAACCTACAGTTAAGTGTCACATGAAATTATCTCAGATGGAATTTACAATCTTGATATCTTTGTGTGCCTCATAGACTACAAATTATAACATATAACATAACTTATATTAACCACATAACATAGCATGACTCTTTATAAACATGAATGCATTAACAAAACATGTGGTTTACTGCCTTCCACAAAACCCTTCAAGGTTTCGACCCATAATGCATTAAAAAATTTAAAAAAAAATATTAAATCATGATTTAAAAATAATTCTTACCCAATTCCTTAAACAAAATGCATTATAACATATTTCATCTCATACTTTCATGGATGGCATTTGTATATTTGATGATACCTAACCACTTTATGCCTTGTATTGGTTGACTTGATTATTTCACTCTTTTCATGACCATCCTTTTGTTCTAGTCTTTGCTTCACTAGATTTTTTATCATGCACATGGCTTTTTTATTTTTTTTATTCTATAATCCATACCTATATGCTTAATAAAACACCATGTAAATCAACATGCACTATTCAAAGCATACACATCAATATACCTCACTTCAAATCATGTGCTACATAGTTTGCACTTCAACATGCCTATTCATGTACTATGTAGTACTCAACATGCTACATACAATTCAACATTCAATGAACACTTTTCAACATTCAAAATGCATTCTTTTTAATTTATTCATATCCACAATGAATACATGTCATATTTTTAATATTTAGAAATGCATAACTGCAATCTTGCTTACAATTAATGTATTCTTCCATTTCTCATGCCTCCAATGTAATCTACATCATATGAATGTAAGTGCTGAAAAATAATACAACAATTATCATTTGCAAAAGTACACATCAACACTTGCATACATCACAATGCAAGACCATGGAAACTGGAGATTCTACCAACACCTAGATACACTACCCATCCTTTTCCTCAACGCTTGGTTTACTATCTAATTTACTTCCTTTCTACCTAGGCACAATGCTAGGGATGCATCCAATCCCTTTCATGTGTAATTAATTTCAACAAAAAGTTTGCAACTCAAATGTCCTTCCAACAAGGAGACTAATGGGTATCTATGTAGTGCTCTAGGATTCCTTATAATTTACCATGGATCCATTCCATACAACATTCATGGTTCTAATTCAAAAGATCATTTATTTCAAGGGTTCTGGTTATCACTTCATAATCATAACATACATTATCATTTACATATATCAAATATTTAATGATAATTTACTTATATTTGCTACTCAACTATGAGCTTATATTCAATAGCATTGTTGATTAATTGTCAAATTAAAACAAAGGAAATCCTTAACACATTTCCCTTTTTAGTATAAGCGCATTACCTCTATGGTTACCAACTACATTTTTCAGGTTATTTGACCAAGATCCTTTATAGTTCTTCCTTCATCCTCCTCAATTAATAGTTGTTGATTTTACCCTTTCTTAGTTCATCCTTCAATTGGCAGCTATTGGTTTTTTTTTTTTTTTTCTTGGAGTATTTCCATCAGATTACTCCATATTGCTTTGGTCCTTCTAGGCCTTTTTCTTTATTTTCACAAANTAATATATTGTAAGCAATGGCGTTGTCACAAATGATTTTCTTATCACTTCTTCTAGGATCCCCAAGCTGAACTCCATTCATCATGCACTATGAAGGGAATCAATAGACAAGATTAATATGTTAACACCAAAAAGTGAAATATGATTACATGTCATCAAAGAAAACCTGAGTTTGGTTGAGAACCTATATTTTGAAATAATGTTTCTAAAGTACAATGTAACCAACGATAGAGGCGTGATTCCCTCTCATATTCATGTCCCCAAAATATTTAGATCCATTTTAAAATTTTCTTTTGTGCATAAAATATGAATAATTTTCTCATAAAACAAAGGACATTAGATGAAGTATTCCTCGATAATATTTTAAAAGAACATTAATTCCATCTTTGCATTTCCTATTGAGCAAATGCCCCTTACAAATACATTGTACAGTCTAGTACTTGGAGGACAACTTATCAATATGGATTCAAGGAATGCATCAACCACCTTTTTACATCTCGAAGAACCATTTAACAAGATAAGAAGGAAAATTGAAATTAGTTCCCACTTATGTTCAACCATATTTTTAAATACTCTTGTGTCTATGTATGGTAGAATTGCACAACAAAGGCATTCGATAAAATTATTAAATAAACTGGTATCAAGGGATATACTCATTACATGCATATCCAACATTATTCTCAAAGTATTCACAACTAATGAAGTGACCAACTACCAGAGGAGTGCCACTAAAAATCAAACTCATATTGTCCTCTACATAGATTCATAACCTTTTCTAGAAGTTCCATCCAAATTTTCAATACTCCATGTCTACTCAAGTTCATACTAGTCTACCACTGCGCTAGCAATAACTCTACAAGAATAAATTACAAATGCATGAAACCAACTTATGAAAATGATCCATCCACAAGAATTAGAGATGGATGAATGCAAATTCCTTCCAATAATACCTTTATAAGTTCCATTCAACATTGATTGACATGTTAGGTTTATATGGTTAGATTCATTATTTTTCTTCTCTAAAAATCCCTGACCTAGGATAATTTTTACTTACTTTGTAATAAACATTTTTTTAACATAGTATATAATATTACGTCCCTATGAAGCTCCAACCACTCTCTCACTAACTTGAGATACCAAGCATCCTCACATTTGTACCATTTATTTCTAAGCCTTTGATATGATACATAGTGCCCACTCAAGGAAAAAATCATGTTACCATGCTTGTTCCTAGCAATGTAAGATAATATGAATGGAGCCATGTCTCAAGAGATAGGAAATTGTAAATAGTGATCAACATTCCAGAAGGTATTTCTTGTCGAATAATGCTCAAATATATTAATGTAAAAACATATAACCAATGGTAGTCTTCTTATATGCATATGAACCATACTCTATATTGAAAATGTGGTTATGGATTTACCTTCATTTCTTCATAGCAACAATACTAGTGCATGCACTAAGAAGTCTCACAAAGGTAGATTAGTTTGTCTTTATGCCAATCATCAAGATTAAATTAGCAATAATGCTAATTTCACAACCCACAAGGGATATTATTTTATAAACATGGTCTAAGAAAGGACAGAATTACACACAATATATAGGGATAAAAAAGATAGAATTTGGGGGTACAAAAATATAACTCAATATTTTTTTCAATAAAACCCAAATGTCCTTGGGGTATGGACTCTATGATTTTTATAGAAATATGTACATGTCCTTGGTGGAACAAGAAACAATCAAATAATTTTATTAATGTTGTATATCATTGACCAACCCAGTTGTTATATCGCAACTCACCATTTTTGTTGTCCATGCCAAACATTAGAGGGGCCATTTGCCACAAGAAATTTGTAGGATGAAAGTATAAACCAATTGGATGCCAATATGAGATTTATTTTTTTTAACTTGTATTCTAATCAATTGAATACCAATTATGACATAAACACTCCTAGCTATAGACACTTTAGGTTTTCATACTCTCTGATGCTATGTTTTTTGCTAAATTTTTCAAAAGGTAGAAGCCCATAAATTTCAAAAACTTAAGGTGTCTAAGTTGCCCAATGATAATGCTGAAAATATGTTATTAAGGTTCCAGAGAGATCAATAACCTTGAGATACATGGTAGTCAAGAGAAATAATTTTGGAACCTCTAAATTTTTCCATTGTTTGTTGATACCAAGCTCAAAAGTTCTAGGAAAATCAAATTTATAGGAAGATCTTGAATATCATTATGAACCGTTGATATTCTTTTTCATATATGGTCTCATTTTAACTAAAAAAATTGTGTATATGTTAACATGTGGAAAATAACCAATTCTCCTAACTACCAAGAGGATTTGCCACATGCTTCGTTAATCTATCATTAGAGTTACATTTGTTGGACTCTTTTCCCAAAGTATAAGAATTATGGAGTACATATTATTTCAATGAGATATTGGAATTTAGTATGTACTTCATAGACTGATGAAACCTGGTTGGGGATAACAGATTTGACTATCTAAGAACACTAGAATTTACTCTTTTGTCCAATTTTTTATGCAGGTTATTTATAGAGTCTGTAAAATCATTATAGTCTTTGTTTATACCTAAGTTGAAAAGTTTGAAATTTTAATTTAGTGTCTGTAAAATTTGCGCATATAGATAAATATACTAAACAAATATGAATAATTTGAAAGAGAAAAAAATTACGAATTCATGAAATAAATGTGCTAAACATTAATTACCACACAAAAGAGAGAAGTAAAAAACATGAAAGTGCTAAACATGAGAATTTTGTATTACATTAACTTTAAATGTGCTAAACATGAAATAAATGTGCTAAACATGAGAATGTTGTATTACATTAAATTTAATGAATGAAGGTGGAAAATATATATATGTCAAGGAAATTCAAATTCGGTCAAGAGGAAATTATAATTACTCATGCAGTGCTTGATAGTATAGGGAGGCTTATTTAGATCCAAAGACCCTTAGTTAGACATGCACACTCTCCAATCTAATTTGCACTGATCCAAGAATCCCTAATCACTAGTTCTGACTAAGTGATGTGCATGCAAGTATTTGTATGTGCACGCAAATCCCTAATATCTCAATTGGGGCACTAATTATTAAAGAGGGTTAGTTAGGGTCAGTTAATACCTAGATTAGTGGAATGCATATAGTCCTCAATTAGTTACCAACTCAATCACTCCTAAAGTTAAGGAAAATCTCCCCACATTAAGGAATAAACCCCAAAAACTAAGAATGCATCTTAGGGGTGACTCAGGTGGTCAATTTGGGTGGGGTTTGTCCCACTAGAGTCATCAATTCATGGTCTAGGTAACTAGGTACAAGTTTTTATGCTATAACAATGTGAACTCTACTATTAAATCACATTCCATAGGCATATTTGATATGTTATTTACTTCTCTCTCTCTCTCTCTCTCTCTCTCTCTCTATATATATATATATATATATATATATATATATATATATGTGTGTGTGTGTGTGTGTGTGTGTGTGTGTGTGTGTGTATGTATGTATATGTATATATATATTGCAATATTATAATACGTATACTTGATCTCTTTGTTTTAAGGATATTATAATTATCAATGTGGTCCCCTTCAAATACATAACAAGTGAAAAAACACCATTGAGGGAAAATAGAAGAGAGATCTAACCCAACCAAGGTAGGAATGAGCTACTCAACTTCGTACATGAAGCACAACAAACGCCACGACAAAAAGTAGCATTATTTTATTATTCTCAACAAAATTATGTTGTTGCATCCTAAGAGAGAGTGAAAATCGATAGCGACAACATTATACATGTCCCTCCTATTCTTTTACACCCAAAATTTAATACAATTTTGGTTAGTTACAATAGTTTGTAAAAGAATAAAGGTATTGTACAACATTCTCTTGTTATTTTATCCTATATTTAATGTCAAATATTTGTATCCTTGTTCTTTACTATATTCATATTTGTTGATCATATTAGGATTATATGGAGATAATCCCACATAAGAATGATGGTGGTGGGGTGAAGATGTATGGTGGAGAAAAAATGAGAGGGGATGGTGATAATAAGGGAGGTGATGAATCCAAAGGTGGTTTTGATACATGAAGGGTGAACATAAGAAAAATGAATTTCATATTCCTAGGCATGCCATTGAGTATGTCTTATCAATCCCACATAAATTAATAAATTGATAGGGAATAATTATATCCATAGAAATACTAGGAATTGCATGACATCCACTTTCAATTTCCTTTATTCCATTGTTTATGCCTATGTTTTTTCTTATCCCACTATTGTTTATTAGTCATTTTCTCTCCTTCTCCTTTTTTTTGAAACTCACCTACCTCATTAACCTTATCTCTATATAAATTGAAGGTTCTTAGTCTATATTATAGATATGGGTTTCTTCTAAGTTCCCTGTTGGTGGTGGTGGTGGGTCCCACTGAGAAAAAAGAAAAATAACTTAGGAAGAAGGCAGATGAAGGAGGTGATTTAAACTGGCTTATGCTTTCTAAGTAGCATATCTTTCATGTCAAACGTTGTATGAAATTTAAATGGATTTGTTGGGTTCTTCAACATTATGGATTTAATAGCTCCCAGGTTCAAAACAATTCAGCATTGTTCAACAATTGTAATATAGGATATTTTTGTAGAGAGTGTAAGAAAAAAGGTTGAAACAACTCTACATAAATAATGAAAATGAAAAACAATGTAATAGCAAGAAGTTCGACTTGTTTAAGAGATCATGCTATCATATCAAACCTTAAAACGTGTGTAATTAATGAACATATGCATAAATGAATGAATTCATAAGGTTTGTAATTAGTTCAACCATTTTGAAGATGGTCATCTACGCAGTAGCAAATTGAGTGAAAAGGAGCTACGTTTGTGTCATATGTTCAACCATGTCCAAAGTAAAACTTTGGATAGGTTGAACGTATGACACGAAGGCATAAACCACATTTTCAATGACCTTGATGAACAAGAAGATCGATCATTTGATAATTTACATGCATGATTGGGTAAGAGGATAGGGTTTCCAATAGTGAAATGATGACTAAAATATTTTAAAGTAAAAGTGTCCACATGGAGGTGAAAACTATTTGCCAAGAAAAACAAAATTTGGTTAGCAAATTTTAACCATAAGTGTTGTAATATCACAGTGTTTTATTTAGATCATTATTTGGTATTTCATTTGGACCTTCATTTGATCCTTCATATAGTGCTCCATATTGATTTTGCTGTAAAAATATGCTTCATGCTATAACCAAGTTCCACTGCTTACATTATCCTGAAAACACTTATCATTTGTTAGAGATAAATAGATTTGTCATAAATAATGAAAAATAAAAACAGTCTAATTTTTTCCAATCCTCCCCCAAACCAAAGATACGGCATGTCCTCAAGCCATAAGAGAGAATAATTGATTGCTCCATAAAATAAAAATTAAAGAGTTCTATCATGATTATTATTTTGTAAGAAAAAGAAAAACTAAGTAGTAAATGGAAATGATTCAGATATGTATATTCATGAAAAATATAATAGTGCTTAGAAAGACCGCTTAAAAGATAATAATATATCCAAAAGAATTCCATAGGAAAAGCTAGTCATCCATGCCTCATTTCAAAGATATCCCGTCATCATAAAATATTTAAGTTTATCCTGGAGTATGTGAGATTTACAGCTATGGGTCCCATTTCTAAGATAATGACATCCTAGGTATTTGTTGAATTAGATGGCTAGGGTCAAGCCCAACTTATAGCCATTCTCAAATGACATTATAAAAAATTGGTCGTGACATGTTTTATTCATAAATTCTAAAAAAAATTCTTTATATTATCATTGTTTTACGAACTATGTGCATAGTGGTGCATTAACCAAATCTCTTTTACCTGGTATTGTCCTACTACCAGCAGGCCTATTCAGTACCCCAACGGGTTTACCTTGGTACCATGCAAGCATAGTCCCGCTGCCAACTAGACTATTCAGTACCCCGATGGGTTTACTTGCATCTATCGAGCTTTCGTGTTTTAAGTTTTTACTTAGCATTGACCCGCTACTAGCAGGCCTGTTCAGTACCCCGACGAGTTTTCCTTCTATAATGATATTTAAATATATGGAAGCCGATTGTTACTAGAGCATGTTAAGTCCTGCTAAACACATAATTCAATTTTGTAAAATAAACTTATAATTAATTTCATAATGTCCTTAACCATAGATCATGTCAAAAGAGAATAACTTAAATCTTTTCTTTGACCTTATAGTCCTTATTCTTCATAAGAGATAAGTAATGTTCCCCATAGACAAAAATTCCACTTGCTCTCGAGTTATCACCAAAATACATGAGAGACAAGTTTTGATAAAAAGTATAGGATGAACTAGTAATCCATAGGTGTAAGATGAGATTGTGACAAATATAATAACAAAAGTAGGTCTGTTAAGCAACTGTTCAAAAGAGCAAATCAGAAATATACATGTTTGAATCAAAATACCAAAAAACTATATAAATCATAGAAGAGCTGGTTGAGAATTATATACAGAGGATTGTATTTTTTTTAATTTTCACTATAAGCTACAAATTTCAAAAGTACCCCAAGAAAAGTTAAGATACCTAATGAGTGTTTTAACATACTTCCCTTTTCCAAGTAATACTCCATGAGCTTCTTATAGAGATAAAGTACTTGTAATCAAACTGCAAAACCTCTTCAATAGATGATTCAATTTATTCATGAAAACATATATAACATTATAAAAGAAAAAGAGTCCCTTAGAAATGACTCTTATTTATTCAAAAATAAAACACATATTTACATATATACAAGTGATGATAACCCAAAATACTTTTTTTTTAAGGACTAGGAGGAGGAGGGATAGCTTCCCCTTCAACTAATTCCATTTCCTTCTGCTACAAAACATTCTGTATAAAATCCTATTTAGATGTTGGTTGGTGATAAAGTCTCAGTCTGTGTCCATTTAATACAAATGAAATTTGTGAGACATCAATTGTCTTAATTTCTACTGACCCATTGTCAAAAGTTGTAACTACTTCATATGGGCCCATCCAACGGGTAGTTAACTTTCCTTTGAAATTTTTAAACCATGAGTCGAATAGTAGTGCCCAATATCTAGTATTAAATTGATTTTTCTTAATAAATTTATCATGCCATGTCTTTCATTGATTCTGTATTAGCATGGTTCTTTGGAGTGCATATTGTCTAATCTCATCCAACTCATTAATCTGTAATATTCATTGTTTCTGTGCTTCATCCAAATCCATGCCTAATTGTGCTGCCATACGAAAGGTTTTAACTTGAAATTAAATAGGTAAAAGGACTCGTTTTCCATACAATAACTCATAGGGGGTATGTCCGGTAGTGTTTCTCCATGTTATCCTATAGGCCCATAAAGCCTCCGGGAGTCTATCTGCCCAATTCTTATGATGCAAGTGAATGGTTTTGGTTAAAATGGTTTCTAATACTTTATTGGTTGTTTCTACCTAACCATTAGCTTGAGGGTGATAAGGTGAAGATTTGCAATGTCGAATGCCATATTTTGTAGTAAGTTCTTTCATTAATTTAGAAGTAAATTGAGTACCTTAGTCTGTGACAATTTCTTTGGGTACACCAAATCGAGTAAATATTTCTTCATATATAAATTCTACCATTGATTTATCTGTAGCCCTAAATAAATATTTAGCTTCTACCCATTTGGTGACATAGTCCGTGCAAACCAGGTTATACTTCTTTTTATGAGACATGGGAGAAATTGATCCTACAAAATCAAGAGCCCATTTCTCAAAGGGTTCAATCATGACTTGGGATTGTAGGGGAATCTGATCAAATGACGTATGTCTACCCATTATTTGGCAACTATCGCATCCTTTGACATATTTGGAAGCATCCTTAAAAATGATTGGCCAATAATAACCAGAATGTAGTACTTTGTATTTCGTCGTCTTATCAGAAAAATGTCCTCCACATGGTCTATCATGGCATGCATGGAGGATGTCTGTCATTTCATCCTCCTGCACACATCGTCGAATAATAAGATCTGGACCAATGCAGAAGAGATCATTATCAACCCAAGAATAATTGGAACTCTGAACTATAATACGACACTTCTCATGTGGGGAAAAATGGTTTGGTATTTTCCTAGTTGCTAAATAATTGGCAATATTTGCAAACCCTAGGGGTTTGAACAGATACATCAAATAGATGTTCATCAGGAAAAGTGTCGTCAACAGGTTTAGTATCGTCTTCATGTTGAATATGGGAAAGGAAATCTGCTACTAGATTTTCTTTACCAGGTCGGTTAATGACGGTGATGTTAAATTCTTGCAATATAAGAAGCCACCGGGTCACTCTACCATTGGAAATTGTTTTATTCATTAGAAATATAATGGCAGCGTGATCGGTATGCACAAAAATTTGTAATCTGTAATGTAATGGTGAAATTTATTAATAGAATAAACTAGTTCCAAGAATTCTTTTTCAGTAACAGTATAATTTAGTTCAGCGGGAGTCAAATTCTTGCTAATAAAATAAATGGCATAAGGTGCTTGTCCCTCTTTTTGCTGAGGACTCCTCCTATGGCCGTATCAGAGGCATCGATGGATATATGAAAAGGAAGGGACCAATTGGGACCCCTGAGTATTGGTGCCACTGATAGTTTATCTTTTATAATTTCAAAAGCATTTTGACAAGATTCTATCCACTAGAATTATAAATCGTTTGTAAGCAATTTAAACATTGGTGCACCAATTTTAGTGAAATTTTCAATAAAGTGGTGGTAATAGCTTGCATGACCAAGAAATCTTGTTAACTCTTTTTGAGTTTTTGGAGAGGGAACGACAACAATTACTTCGATCTTAGTAGGATCTACCTTAATTACTTGGGAGGAAACATGGTGTCCTAGAACTATACCTTCTATTATTAACATTTTATATTTTTCATGACTAAGGGATAAATTCATTTCTTGACATCGGATCAATACCTTCTCTAGGTTGTCAAGAGCTTCCTGAAAGGTATTACCATAGGCCATAAAATAATCCATGTATACCTCCACACAATCATGTATAAGATAAAAAAATATTCCTAAGACTGCTCGCTGAAAAGTGGCAGGTGCATTACATAGGCCAAATGGAAAAACTCTATAAGCGTATGTTCCCTAAGTGCATGTAAAAGTGGTCTTATCTTGATCTTCAGGTGCTATTAAAATCTGGTTATAACCAATATATCCGTCAATAAAAGAAAAATACTATTTACCTGACAGGGTATCTAACACTTGATCATTAAAATGTAAAGGAAAGTATTCTTTAAGTGTGGCTTTGTTTAGCTCCCTAAAATCAACACAAATGTGTGATTTCCCTGTGACTTTCTTTAGGACTAATACTAAAGGAGACACCCATTTACTATCGGAGATAGGATAGATGAAACCAACAGTGAGGAGTTTTTGTAATTCTTCTTTTACTATATCCTTTAGAGCAGGATTCATCCTCCTCTGCGGCTGCCTTACAGGTGAAATGTTTGGATCCATATAAATATGGTGAATACAAGTGTTAGGGCATATACCCTTCATATCGGTGTATTCCCATGCAAATTCTCCAGCTTGTTTTTAAAGAACTTTAAGAAAATGTGTGTGTTGGTTTTCACTTAACCCTACGTTTATATGTAGAAATTTTTCAGGGCCAACCTCACAAGGTATGGTATACGGTCCTGTATGCTCTTCAATCGTGAAGACACAACGTGTCTTTGTAAACATTGAGAGAGCCATATTCTCTTGAAACTCATCTCCAAAAATCTGATCAAATTGAGCAAAAGACTGAAGAAAATCTGTACAAGTTGTTGAAGAAACAAACTGGTTTAATACATTCTCAGTGGTTTGCTCCTAAAGTGCCCAGGATAAATTAATAGGGAGGGAGAGGTCATCAAAGTATTCATCCCTGAATGAAAAATTTAAAAACCATGAATTTTTAGTTACTGGTTGTGCCGGGGGGTATAAAATAAGTCTTTGTGTAGAAAATCCATTGGAAATAATCACGAGTCTCCATCCCTACATCCTATAAAAGCATTTGCAGTAGCTAACCATGGTCTTCCCAAGATGATAGGATTCCCTTTAGAAGGATCCTTTGATTCTATGACCATAAATTCGACAGGGTATTCCCATGAGGCTACTGATATAATAATGTCATCCAAGACTCCAACAGGTTTTACCGTAGTACGGTCTGCTAGCTCTAGGGTGGAAGGGGTAGGTCGGAGAAGTTGTCCTAGATGTAAAACTTCTAAAAATACGGTGGTCATCATGTTGATGGCGGATCCGAAATCGATTCATTTATTTTCTATGGCAATGTTATTTATAATTACAGTCACTACTGGGGCTCTTGGATTGGTATATTTTGCAATCTGAGACTGATCTGTCATACATTCATACATCTCTCATATAACATGAATTGTGAGAGGGTCATTTTTCTTCTTCCCTGGGCGTTCAATGCATAACTCCTTTATTACCTTAATTTAGATTGGTATGTCCTTGATAGCTTGTAATAGAGGGATTTTGACACAGATATTTTTTAATCCATTCAAAATGTCATACTCCGGATGAACTACAGGTTTTTCTATCACTAGTCTTTCTAGGAACGGAGGAACTCTTTGCTTCTGAATAGTTTCTTGTGGATGATGGGTGTGTACTGGAACCTTCAGAATGTTCACATCTTCTATAATGACATCATTCATGGGTTCATTTGAATCCTCTTCTTATTCATTTGCTTCATGAATGATGACTGATGATTTGGGTTTATCATTCACAACTCTTCTAGATCGTAATTGAATCTCATGTACCGGTACAGTCAAAATAAGGTATGATGGAGAAGTTTGCAACTCAATGATGTTAAGAGCTTGAGTTGGTTTATTATTTGGATTAGGTATTAGCTACGTAGGTAATAATGTCAGTCGAGGAGGATTTGTGTTCTGGAAGTGATGAGGTTGTTGTGTGATGAAAGGAACTAGAGGTATAAATCCAGGCGAAATTTGCTGGAAAATTGTTTGATGCCGATGATAAGGATGATTAGGTGAAGGGATAGGATGTGAATAAGGGTATGGTTATCCTCTCCACCCTTGTGAAAAATATTGTTGCTGCGTAAATTGAGGAAGAGGGTATTGAGGTGGCCAATTCTGCCAACTTGAATTGTTCCATTGTTGAGGTGGTTGATATGGAGGATAATAGAGTGGAGGTGGTGGTGGAAAGTTCTGATATGCTGGTTGGTATATAGGTTTCCAAGGAGGCCTCTTAGATGTTTTAGATACATCCCCACTCTTATAGATGGCTTGCAACCCAGGCAAGGATGGGAAGTCATCTGTTGGATGCTCTTATGTATAGATGTGACATACAGAGATGTTGTTTAATGGACATTTCCTTTGGGGATCTTTGGTCCTACATCTTGCAAAAAAAATGCTCATTGCTACTCATTCTTCATCCTACCTTTTCTTGGCTTGTGAAGAATCTAGTTGAGAACCCATTGCCAGTAAGATATCAGTCTTGAAATTATCCAATAGGTTTCATTACTCTACCCTTGTAACTCCACCTGAACTAGGAATTTTTCCTCTTACATTTCTACTATAAGGATCTTGAAAGTTTTTCCCAACTTCCCTCCTACTTCTAGAATAATTTTTACACATCTCACCAATTTGTGCAAAGGTTTTATGAGAAATATCGCTAGCTGCCGTGAGATTAATACTTTCTAACAAATCTTCGGAGATCCCTTTAAGTAAAAGTGTACGTACTGCATCTTCTCGAAGGTCACTATATTTTGATTTATGTAATGTATAAACGAACCTTTCAAGATAATCCTGTAGAATTTCATCTTCAAGTTGTTGTATCTTCAATATATCATGTTGAGATTCCTTAGGTTTGCAGTATTCTTGATATTTTTCCAAGAATCAGGTTCTCACATCATCCCAAGTCCTGATAGTGGATTCGCTTAATCCCATGAACCATCTCCAGGAGGAATCTTTTAATGTAGTGGGAAAGAGTTTTAGTTTGTGAGCGTCTTGTAGATAATTATAGCTCCTACAAAGGATATCGAACTAGAACAAGAATGTGTCTGGGTTCTCATTACTTTTTCCATAGAAAATAGGTAAGGAGGAAGGGGGGATGTTTTTCATAGTTACATCCTACATAGTTTCAAAAATAGGAAACATGAAAGTAGCCTCAATTCGATTTTCCCCTTCTCTTTCGTCATTTCTAGCTTCATCATGATCTTCGTTTTCTCCCCGTCTCTCTATATAGGTTGGGTTTTTAACGTAAATATACCTAGGAGGCTTCTTTCGAGGTGATAATGGGGTGTCCCAACTTTCTTTTTCGGGAGAGATCTTCCTCTGATCAATCATGTTTTTATTGAATCCTAGAGGGATAGTAGGTTCTACCATGGATGTTTCAATTTGTGAGATAACTGGATCTACGAATTTACCAAAGAGACCTTTTACATGGGCATGATCAACAAAGTCAACGAAATTTGGATCTCCTACTAGTGAAAAAGTTGTATTATTTGGATTCAAGACTAGTGGAGGGTTAGAGGTTCCTAGTGGCTGATCCTCTTGAACTTCTTCGGAAATGATGTCCTTAGGACCTCCTGCCAAGGTTCCTTCTCCTTCTATGGATTCCCTGCTAAGATATCCTGAGAGAGTCTCCTTAGGTTTTAGGGTAGAACTACTTCCTACAGGTGTCTTTCGATACCTTTCTGCTAAGTTAGTGGTTGGGGTATTACGTCCCCTGTAAAAGTTAGCAGGAGTTTCAATAAGTTTTCATGTCTTAACAAATGTACCTCGAGGATCTCTAAGTCTGCTCATGAAAAAATTTAAACTAAAGAAAAAAAACTTATGCTACTACTATTGTTGGATTTGGGGGTGCCTGTTATAACAAATGCACAGGTTCTTACCTCTTGTATTACCGCTCCCCCACCACCGGATTATTACTAAGCTTCATAAAGAAGTCTATATATTCTACCTTACAGAACAACTCCCTAGCAAAGACGCCGGAATGTTGGGTGTAATAATGTCTAGATTAATTCTCCTAATATTTAATTATCGACCGGGGTTGGTGGGCTTAGAGTTGACAAAAAATATATGCGAAGGTAGAGGGATTTCTATGGTGTCATGGAAGTATTTTAACAAAAAAAGGATCGAAAGATATTTCAAAATGAAAAACTGAGTCAAACTCCTAAGAATTCAACTATTAAGGTAACTAAAACGAAACAAAATAATTGATAATTTATTTTATATAAGCAAATAACTTTAGACTGAAAAGGAAACTATCAACAACTAACTTTTTAAATGGAAAACTAAGATGCACATAATACCTAACTTATAAGAAAATAGAAAACTTAATAAAGAAAACAAGTAGAAAACTTAATAAATAAAACTTAATAAAAAGAAACAAGTAGAAAACTTAATAGGAATATATTTGAATTCTATCCTACAAGTCTCTTTCAATAATCACACAATGTAAAAGGAACAACCTACAAATTACTAATAAGAATAACACATCTAATACTAAGTTTTACATGCAAACGGATAAATTAATCCAAAGGAATGAGCACACAACAATACAACAGTGAAAAGGAATCAGAAATAAACTCAAGAAACAAAACACAACATAGCTTAAAACATGCTCAAGGTGAAAAGAGGTAGGGATAATGATAAAACTTTAATAAATAATCCAAAACAACCTAATTTTAACTTTAATGTTAAATTGAACTATCATCTAACTATTACAGTGAAAGCATAATTCAAATACTAAAGAAACAGAACTTAAAACAATTTCAAAACACATTAAAAACACTAAAAACGAAATGACGGGCTGAATGACAGATTGAACTATAGGTCTGAAAGGGGTGACTGGATGACAGTTTAAACAAGTTGTCCGAATGATAGTCTACACAATTAAAGTAACAGAAAATAACCTAAATGATCTAATCTTTAGTTGAATTTGTGCATATGTAAATCTAATGCATAAAGGCAGTAAATAAACTTACTTAATGATCAAATTTGACAATGAAATAAACTTAAACAAATTCATGAATCATAAAGCAACCATTAAAAAATAAACTGAAATTTAAATAAACTTATACAGAAAGGAAATAAACAGAATTGATTTTATTTTAACTTGATAACAACAAACTACTCTGTCTACTTGCAAATAAACTGAATAGTAAAGATGGAAATAAAATGGCTAAAAGCAAATTGGAAGCAAACTATGCATGCAACCAACTATTTAATCTTCAGAAATAAAATGCATTACTAGAAATAAATGAAATAAACATTTACAACAATATAATGAAAACAAACTAGACTAGCTACAACAGAAATAAGAGAACAAAATTACACAAAATAATGAACCTCTAGTTGAGCAAGAGCCCTCTTAGCAATCAGGGGTGGTGCTTGGATAACGCTTACTCGAATGCAATCATAAACAACAGAATATACAGCTTCTATTAAAATATGGAACAAAAGTATAGAGTTCTTGTCTTCAAAAATGAATGTCTAACTAATGAAATGATCAACTCTCTAGCTCTGCGCATGGAGGTATTTATATATAATGTTTACAGGGATGAGCAAGTTGACCCTTTAGTGGTTGACTGCTCTCTAAATTTAGTCAACCATTATGGCATCTATCTAATCAAACTCCAATGTACATCACCATTCCTTCTCCTTCGAGCGTCAGCTCTCTTCATTGCGTGATGTAGCACACAGCCTCCTTCGTTAGCATGAATGGTGGAGTGGTATCAACCAAAAGAAATCACATTGGCGAGTCTTCTAGAACATGAATCGTTTCATCCTCCAAATGCGTGGACTATTGGTGAGGTGTCGAGCAAAGGCAGTGTGATGGAGAGTCTTCTAGAATGGGAGCTTCTCCATCACCCAAATGCATGGACAGCAAGTAGTTTGCAGACTGTTTCAACATCTTAATGCCTGAAATCGGTTTTCAACAGCGCGTGGTTGGTTCAACAAAATGAACGATGAGCTGGACCATGAGTTGGATATGATGTGCACATATCTAGGATGAATGCAATTTCTATTTTCTGGTGCTCTAAGGACTAAGGTATAAAAATAACATCATTTTAATATCTGAAAACCTACCAATGACTATTGCGCAATGAGTTGGATGATGAGATGAACATTTTGTGTGCATAGCTAGCTGAATGCATGTTTGTTATTAATTCGTCCGAAAAAGACTATATAACCTGCAAACAAATTTACATATAAATTAATATATCAAATGCGCTTCAAACAATGTCAATTTTAATCAATAAAATCGTAAAATGATAATAATAAAAGGATTTTACATAAACCTTAAATAATTTCATACCTGGGATGAATAGTGATCTGCGTGACATAAAATATGCAAAAAGATAACAAAACATATGTTTAAATGAGTAATTTAACTACCAAAAATGATAACAAATCTGGGATCAACAATAGGTCAACTCAGTTAGGTTAAAATGTTAGTTAGGATATTAGTATAAATAGGGAGGCACCCTCCCTCATTTATACACACTCACTCATGTATTGCACAAGAGAGAAAGAAGGAGGATAAGTGTCTTTGGTTTTGGCTCTTATGCTAGGGTTTTTTCTCTCTCTGTATCTCTCCCTCTCTCTCTCTTATGAGACCTTGTTATTTGGTCATTGCAATATGGTAATCTATATTGAGGAAGTTTTACTGTGTTTTTTCTTTTTTGGTTTCCAAGGTTAAATTGTTGTGTACCTTGTGATTGTGTTTCTTTCGTAGATCCTCTTTGTAACACCCCGATTTTGACCCAGTTTGCATTAAATGTATATGATGTAAATATTGTATTTAATCGTGGTGTGGAGCTAAAATAAAAAGGTCCACCATTGATTTATTGTTTTATATTTAGGCGATTAAAAATCGTTGCCGATGGTATTCCGTGCTAGTCGATACATTATAATTTTGGACATCATGTAAATATGCAATTTAATTAAAATACCCACAACCAGCTATGTCAATGCAACATTAAAAGAGATGGGGGCATGATTTCCTAACGATAAGGGGGAGGAAGTATTTAAACTTTTGGGCCAATGGGGAAAATCCAAATGTCAAAGGAAGAACCCATCAAACTGTCAACTACCCATTTTGTCTTTTGTTCCCAGTCATTTAATTCTACCATAAATTGGTTGGGTTAGTTATTGCATGAGAATGGGAAAGGTATGGGAGTCAGAAATTTGAATTTGGGGAAGCACCCATTCTTAAGAAAATGATTTTTGACTTATGGGGCAAGTTAATGCCCAAAAATGCTGCCCATTCCCTCATGCATCCACGTTTTTGGAGCTCATGGGCATTCTCCATGGACGTTTTTGCAGTGATCTTCATTTTTCCCATGGATAGGAAGTGTTTTTGTTAACATTCAATGGGTAGGATCTGTGTTGGGAATTTTATGTTGTTTTTACATTCCCATAGTTGGTAATTTCGTGTTTTCAGTGTTGGACAACCAATGAGGGACAAATCCACAAACTTAGGGACTGAGGGAGTTGTTTTTTCCCACGTGAAGCCATAAAACGTTTCTGGAAATTGAATTGCTCTCCCAGGGTCGTTTTCCCCCCTATGCAAATTTATTTTTGGCTCCCAAGTCGTTTTTCATCATGCCCAGAACTTGCAATCACTGTGTATGTTACTGCTATTTGGTCTGAGCTGGTTTGGGAGGGGAAATGTGGTCTGACTAGCCTGATAAACCTAGTGTGAGAAGGAACCTCATAGACAGAACTAGGGGGATGGATTTCTTCTTTTCACACCCTAAATAGCACTGGAAGGGAAGGCATAGCCTAAGGGACTGTGTAGCAAAGAAGGGAATGCTTCCTAGTGTTGGTTGTGTAGATATTTTAGAAGCCAAGCTAGATCTAGTGCAGGTGTCCATAGCTCTGTGGTTGAGGTCACTAGATTAGCAGTTGGCCTTTGCATCTCCTTTGTATCTTGATAAACCAAACTATGTTAGGTTGGCTGAATTTTGATATATCCTTGCCTATGTGGGAGTCTGCTAGTGTTCCCTTATTCCTTATGGAAATCATGCCCAGCTCGGGGTTGGCAGTGGTGCTGAGAGATTGATGAGAACACTGGCCTATGGCTGGGTGGAATGTTCTAGCGATGTAGCTCGTTGCGAGACAAGCTTCTCTCAAGATAAGTATCCTTGTCTATTTTATCTCCGCAGCTGTATATGTTTATGAATTAATATGAACATGTTAAATGCTTGAATGGAATGTATTTTGCTTCCGTTGTATGATAATAATCTATGCATCAATGTATGTTTTTATTTCAATGCATTTTATCTTACTTTCATGGGACTTAGATTTCCCAGACGGACTGATAGCACTACGGTTGCGTTCTCTCTCTGGTGGACGGGAGGGGACGTGACAGCGTGGTATCATAGCTGATGCTGCATCTTTGGGCCTCAATGGGCCATGAAAGGTCAGCCTATGTTCAATAGGAAGAAGATAATAGCAGCATGAAAAACTCATATTTTTCTAAGTGTTGAGCATTCTTTTTTTTGTGGTGGCTGAGAAAGCCAAAGACGATCTGATTCGTTGGTTGCGTTGGCAAGAGGGAGCTGACCAGGAATGCAGCTGAGGCATGTTGGAGTAGTCAGAAGCATTTCACTGACGGCATCGATGAGAAGTGACGATGGAAGCCAATGCTCTGAAGCAGCGGTATCAGCAAGAAGAATTAGGAGAATCCTAACCGATTCGCTGGCTGTGTTGTATGGTTTTCGCTGACACAGTGGATGGAGCCAACGAAAGAAAGAAGATTTCTGAAAATTTTTCTAAGTATGGAATTAGAAATTTTGGAGAAATTGGCCGAAACATCGGCTAAGCACATCGGAAGACTGTTGAGGTTGGATTCGACGCGGGTTGGGTGAAAGTTGAGATCTGAGCCAACGCATGTCGGGTGGAAGTCAAGATTTTCGCCAATGGTGGAGAGAAGAAGAAAAATTTTCAAAATTTTTCTAAGTGTCAAAAATTTCCGCGTCGACAAGAAAAGAAGAATTTCGCCAGTGTGTCAGGTGGAAAGTGAAGAGTTTTCTGAAACATCAGCAGTTTTGGCAAGTTTTCCATTGGAAGAAACTTCAAAAGTTTTCCACAATGATGGAAGAAAACTTGGGAAGACTTCTACAACAACAGATGGAATTCAGAAATTTTTCTGACACGGCACGGAGGATGGAAGTCGTAAATTTTTCTAGCACAGCAAATGGAAGTTAGAAAATTTTCTGATGCAGCGGAAGGATCCATCGAAAGAAATATTGGAAGTCTTTTGATGCTGTGCGTCGGTTGGAAAGTCAAAATTTCTCCGATGCAGTGGAATGATTGGAAATTTTTTGATCGGGTGAAATTTTGGAATCTTTCCGATACATCGAAAGAAACGTAAAAAAAAAATTCCGCAATGGCGGAAGAGTCGACAAGTTTCTGTCGTTAGAGGAAAAGTATATTTTTTTCCGCAACGGTGGCAGGGTGGCAAGTTTGTCGATCGAATGAAAAAGGAGAAGTTTTCTGATACGTGTTGGACAAATTTGGAAAATTTTTCTGACACGTCGGAAGGAAACCTGATCGGAGGAAAGATGAAAAATTCTCCGAAATAGAGATTTTAGCAGGTTTTTCAATCGGATTGCAGGGGCCAGAGATATGAAAAATGACAGTCGTTCTTTATGAAAAGAAAATTATGTGTTTTGACAAAGTTGTCAATATAGCAATTTTCCAAACGCAGGTAAGTAATGTATAAATTCATATGAATGTTATGCAACTAACAATTTTGTTTATTAACAAATTTTACAAAATTATAGTCACCTTCAAAGGGAAGCATTCCAGATAGTTCAGTTCGGTAAAGTTGGTTTGGTTGAGCCATGAGAACCTACGACATGTATGAGGATGCATAGAACCCCAATGAGTAGGAGGAAGATCTCATGGGGGAAAACATCTATGTGGGAAATGCAAAGACAGAGTCTAATGGGAGAAGATTTCAAGATACTCCCCCAGATTTTGCAGCCACCATGAGAAGCCTAAGGGTGGAGATGCAAAGTTACAGGGCAGATAATGAAAGATAAGTTAAGGCTCAGGAGGATTAGAATCAGCTGAATGCAGCCATGCTACAAATTTTGATAGACATTCAGAGGCGAATGAACTCTAGAGACCAGATAGTAAGACCACAAGGAAGTAAAAGCGCTACTAGAAGAAGAAAGAGATCTCCTAGTGGGTCATCTAACTTTGAAGGATTGATTGGTGGTTCAAGTTATTCTTCTCACAAGAATAAGAAAAAGAGGCACTACCAGAACCATTCACGTGATGAATTTAATAAGGAAAGGTTTCCTACCTTGAATGGTGAGATAAAGAATGGTCAAGAAGCTGAAGCTTGGCTTCTGGGAATGAGAAAATATTTCCAAGTTCAAGACTACTCTGGAAATATGAAGGCTAGGGTAGCCATCTTCAATTTGACTGGAAGAGAATCCCTATGGTGGGAGCCCTTCAAGAAAGTAAAGAATATTAATGAAAGGAATATTGTGTATTCCAGAAGTATTTCAAGTAGAAGTACCTTTCTGACAGGTACTACCATGACAGAATTAAAGAGTTCCATGAGCTGAGACTGGGATAGAAGACCATGGAAGAGCATGCAAACAAGTTCTTGGAGTTGTTGAGGTGTTTTAGGTACATAAAAGATGAAAAACTAAAAATCTAGTGTTTCTTGAGTGGATTTCCTCAGTCTTACAAAGACAGGATTGAGTTTTATGAACCTAGAACTCTGGAAGAAGTGATAAGGAAAGCTAAGTATTGCTATAAGCACAGCAAAGGAAAACCTAATTATCATAAGACATGGAAGGACAAGAAGAATGACAATTCTAACCAAAGGAAGAAAGGTTTCAAACCTTCTAACTTCAGGAATCAACAGAAGCAACCATCCCAAGCTGAGAAGTAGCCAGTTAGAGTGGTGGGAGAAAATCCCTTAGAACCACAGCAGAACAGAGAACCACTCCAATGTTGGAAGTGTGGAGGACCCCACATGCACATGATTTGTCCACTTGAGAATGAGAATGCAAGGCCAGATTACAACATTCAAGAGGTAGAAATAGTGGGTCAAGTAGCAAGGGTTGTCCCTAGGATCTATGCAGCACTAAAGGAACTCCACACAAATCACTAGTCAACTGTGGTTGAAGTTGTAAGTAAGATTGTTGAGAAAACTGTTTCTATTTTTATTTACCCTGGTTCTACTCACAGTTACATTACTCCTAGAGTAGTTGAGATTTGTGCTTTTAATAAAGTAAAGGATAGCAAATATTGGTTAGTTCAGCTAGCCACTAGAACTAAGAGAAAGGTTAGTGAAGTGGTAGAGAAATGTCCATTGGTTATGAATTGATTGGTCACTTGTGTATATCTGAATGTTCTACCACTTGGTTCCTATGATGTTCTCATTGGAATGGATTGGTTAGAAGCTCACGGGGTAAAGCTTGACTGTTATAATAAGACTTTTAAATACATGGATGAAGAAGGGAACCCAAGAGTTGTAAGAGGCATTCCAAAGGTGATTTCTATGAGGCATATTTTAGCAATGTAGTTGAAGAAGTTTTGTAGGAAAGGTTTCCAGTTGTATGCAGCTCATATTTTGGAGGAAACAGAGAATGAAACTCCTAGGTTGGAGGAATTTCATGTGTTGCAGGAATTTAGGGATGTGTTTCCTGATGAGATTCCAGGGCTTCCTCCAAAGAGAGACATTGATTTCACAATTGAACTTCTGCCAGGAGCAGCACCAGTGTCCAAGACACCCTACCGAATGAGTACACCAAAAATTCTAGAGCTGAAGATGCAACTACAAGAGTTGTTGGAGAAGAAGTATATCAGGCTGAGTGTGTCTCCTTGGGGAGCACCAGTTCTGTTTGTGAAGAAGAAATATGGTACACTCATATTTTTTATTGATTATAGACAGCTGAACAAAGTCACTGTGAAGAACAAATATCCTTTTCCTAGGATTGATGACCTCTTTGATCAAATGAGAGGAGCAAAGGTATTTTCTAAGATTGACTTGAGGTCTGGTTACCATCAGGTGAGAATCAAGGATGAATACATTCATAAGATAGCCTTCAGAACGAGGTATGGACATTATGAGTTTGTAGTGGTACCATTTGGTCTCACAAATGCACCAACTACATTTATGTGCCTTATGAATAGTGTCTTCAGCAGGTATTTGGACAATTTTGTCCTTATTTTCCTTGATGACATTCTTATTTATTCTAAGAACGAGGAAGAGCATGAAGAGCATTTGAGGATGACCTTGTAATTGCTCAGGAAGCATAATCTATATGCAAAGTTGAGCAAGTGTGACTTTTATAAACATAGGATTCATTATTTGGGTCACACATTATCTCAGATGAGGGCATATCTGTAGACCCTGAGAAGATTGAAGCCATTATGAATTCACCTACTTCGAGAAATGTGACAGATGTAAGATCTTTTATGGGACTTGCAGGATACTACATGAGATTCATTGAAGGATTATCTAAGGTTGCACATCCAGTCACTTCTTTGCAAAAGAAGGGAATAAAGTTTGAATGGACACCGTGGTGTGAAGAAAGCTTCCAGTAGTTGGACATTATTCTCACAAGTGCACCAGTCTTGAAGATTGCAAACCTAGAAAAAGATTTTGTGGCGTGTATCGATGCATGTGGTCAAGGGCTTGGAGGAGTCCTTATGCAAGACAAACACGTGATATGTTATGAGTCAAGAAAATTGAAGGAACATGAGAAGAACTATGCCACACATGATCTAGAAATTGCAGCCATAGTACATGCTCTCAAGATGTGGAGCCATTACTTGATGGGCAAAAGATTTGAACTAAGGACATACCATTGTGGTCTAAAGTATTTGTTTGATCAGCCTACTCTAAATGCTAGGCAAGTGAGATGGCTGAAGTTTTTATGTGAGTTTGATTTTGAAATCAAACACATAAAAGGAAAAGAGAATAAATTAGCTGATGCACTCAATAAGAAGGTGCAGGAAATGCATGTGGCATCTCTTAGTATTTGCCAATCAAATTTGAGATAGCAGATTGTTAGTAATACTGTTGAAGATGAAATTTATGTGCAGGTAAAAGACAAATTGCAGCAACAAAGTCTTGAGAAGAGGTATGAGGGATATAAATTGGAAGAAGATGGACTTCTTACCTATAAGAACATAATTTATATTCCAAATGTGGCATATTTGAGGAGGGTTGTTATGGATGAGATCCATCAAGCTCCATATTATGGTCACCCAAGATATCAGAATACAATTGCTACATCTAGAAAGTAGTATGTTTGGCCAGGAATGAAAAAGGACATGGCTGAATATATTTCAAGGTACATGAATTGTCAGCAGGTGAAGGTTGAGCATCAACACCCAACAGGTTTGTTGCAGCATTTGCCAATTCCAGAATGGAAATGGGAAGTTATTTCCATGGATTTTATTACAGGATTGCCAATGACTTGGAGACAACATGATTCCATCATGGTTGTGGTGGACAAGTTGACGAAGGCAACACATTTCATACCGGTTAAGTCCACACATAATACTAATGACATTGCAAAATATTCATGAAGGAGATTTTCAAATTGCATGGACTGCCTAAGGCAATAGTCTCTGACAGAGATGTCAAGTTCACTTCCAATTTTTGGAAGGGTTTGTTTGTAGATTTGTGTACAAAGTTGAACTTCAACACTGCCTACCATCCTCAGACTAATGGTCAAACAGAGAGAGTGAAATGGGTGCTTGAAGACATGCTTCACATGTATGTGATGGACAAACCAACCAAGTAGGAAGATTATTTAGACTTGGTAGAGTTTGCTTATAACAATGGACATCAAGCATCCTTGGGGATGAGTCCATATGAAGCTTTGTATGGCAGGAGGTGTAGGACACCAGTGACTTGGGATAATCCAGTAAACAGGATTGTGCTTGGGCTAGAATTGCTTAAGGAAATGGATCAAGAAGTTGTAAAGATTAGGAAGAATCTGAAAGTAGCCTAGGATAGATAGAAAAGCTATGTAGATAAGAATAGAGTGAATAGAGAGTTCAGTGCTAGCGATCATGTTTACCTCAGAGTGAGGGAAAGGAAGAGTTCCTTGAAGCTTGGAAGTTGTTCCAAGCTATCACCTAGATACTGTGGGTTGTTTGAAGTGCTCGAAAGAATAGAGCCGATTGCATATAGAATTGCATTTCCTGCTATCACTAGAGCTCATAATGTTTTTCATGTTTCTTTACTTAAGAAATATGTACATGATCCTAACCATGTGATGAATTGGGATGTGATTCAGGTGGAACCCGAGGGAGAGTTCCAAATCGAGGCAATGCGCATCCTCATCAGGAAGGTCACAATGCTTCGGAACAGAGCCATAGGGCAGGTAAAGGTGCGATGGGAGCACTACGGTCCTAAAGAGGCTACATGGGAGCTAGAGGATGCCATGCAGTTAGCACATTCATTTTTGTTCAATTTTGTAAAGCACCGAGGACAGTGATGTTGAAGGGGGAGGGGAATGTAACACCCCAGTTTTGACCCCATTTTCATTAAATGTATATGATGTGAATATTGTATTTAATCATGGTGTGGAGCTAAAGGAAAAAGCCCCACTATTGATTTATGTTTTATGTTTGGGCGATTAAAAATCATTGCTGATGGTATTTCATGCTAGACGATAGATTATAATACTGGACATCATGTAAATATGCAATTTAAATAAAATACCCACAACCATCTATGTCAATGCAACATTAAAAGAGACGGGGGCATGATTTCATAAGGATAAGGGGGGGAAGTATTCAAACCTTTCGGCCAATGGGAAAAATCCAAATGTCAAAGGGAGAACCCATCAAACTATTAACTACCCATTTTGTCTTTTGTTTCCAATCATTTAATTCTTCCAAAAATTGGTTGGGTTAGTTATTGCATGAGAATGGGAAAGGTGTGGGAGTGAAAAATTCGAATTTGGGGAAGTACCCATTTTTGGGAAAACGATTTTTGACTTATGGGGCAAGTTATTGCCAAAAAATGCTTCCCATTCCCTCATGCATCCACGTTTTTGTCTTCCCCACATTTTTGGAGCTCTTGGGCATTCTCCATGGATGTTTTTGCAGTGATCTTCATTTTTCCCATGGTTGGGAAGTGGTTTTGTTAACATTCAGTGGCTGGGATCTATGTTGGGCGTTTTTGTGTTGTTTTTACATTCCCATGGTTGGTAATTTCGTGTTTTCAGTGTTGCAAAAACAATGGGGGGGGGGGGAATCCACCAACTTAGGGACTGAGGGAGTTGTTTTTTCTTACATGAAGCCATAGAACGTTTCTGGAAATTGAATTTCTCTCCTAGGATCATTTTCCCCCATTTGCAAATTTGTTTTTGGCTCCCCAATCATTTTTCATCATGCCCAGAACTTGCAATCATTATGTATGTTACAGTTGTTTGGTATGAACTGGTTTGGGAGGGGAAATCTGGTCTTACTAGCTTGATAAACCTAGTGTGAGAAGGAACCTCACAGACAGAGCTAGGGGACAACATGAATAACATTGGAAGGGAAGGCATAGCTTGAGACATTGTGTAGCAGAGAAGGGGATGCTTTCTAGTGTTGGGTGTGTAGATGTTTTAGAATCTAGGCTAGGCCTGGTGCAGGTGTCCATAGCTCTGTGGTTGAGCTCACTAGCTTAGCAGTCAGCCTTTCCAACTCCTTTGTAGCCTAATAAACCCAACTATGTTGGCTTGGCTGAATTTTGATATATCCTTGGCTATGTGGGAGTCTTCTAGTGTTCCCTTATTCCTTATGGGAATCATTCCCAACTCGAGGGTGGCAGTGGTGCTGAGATATTGATGAGCACACTGGCCTATGGCTAGGCGGAACGTTACAACGATGTAGCTGGTTATGGGACAAGCTTCTCTCAAGATACATATTCTTGTCTATTTTATCTCTACAGTTGTATATGTTTATGAATTAATATGAACATGTTAAATGATTGAATGGAATTTATTTTCTTCCAATGTATGATAATAGTTTATGCATCTGTGCATGTTTTTATTTCAATGCATTTTAGCTTACGTTCATGGGGCTTAGATTTCCCGGACTGATAGCACTACGGTCGCGTTCTCTCTCTAGTGGATGTGAGGGGGGGTGACACTCTTTATGTTGTTATTGTGAAAATGTATTAAATGCTCATGAAGTTAATACTTAAGCTATAGAAGCATATAGAACTTAACAAAAAAAACACATCACAATCTTCATTTTCACATTAGTTTTTCCAACACATCAAATTTAAGATGATAAATATTGTGTATTTTTTACTATTGCAATTTTTCCCTCATGTTTCTAAGTTAGTTTTCACTAAGTTAATTTGCAAATACAATATAAGTATAATAATCCATATAAAATATAAGTCCACGAAAAAATGAAACCATGCTGAAGGAAACATGTAAACTTTACAAAATGCTTACTTCTAATTCCCATATGGCTCTGAAGATGGCTTTGAAACTATGCTCCTCCGCCGCCGGTCAGCTGGGTTTTGATGTCTGGAGCCACCTTACTATTCCTATTTTGGCCTTTTTAGAACCCAGCTAATGGACTAAGCGGTGTTTAATTTACTTTTAACTCCTTCCTGTTATCTAGTTTATCGTCTGATGATGTCCACCCCTGCCATGTTGTTTTCATTTTTTACAATTGTTGGATTTGGCTTTACTGTTTAGGGACTAAAGGGACAGGTTCTTATATGGTCCCTCTTTTACCCCTTTTTTGTCTTCTATCATGTTTGGTTTCAGGTTCTTGTCTTTTCCAGTTCTATATTCTAGGGTTTCTTGTGGTTTGCGGTGCGATGTCGGCTTCATCTTCTTCGCCTAGGGTTCGTACCAACCCCCATGTGCATTTTCATGTAACCCCAGTGGCTCCATTTGAGCACGGGCCATCCTTCCTCTTCTCGGGTGGTGTAGGTTCTAGTCTTCCTAGTGGCCATAAGGAGGGTTTTCTGTTGGGGTTGCACCATTTTCATTACCCATCTAAGTCGGTTGTTGGTCAGTTATCCTTTGAGGAGGTCAAACCTGCCAATACAGTCTGCGTCCTTGAATAGGACATGACCATATATATGGTGGCGGCCTTGACCCAGCGAGCCCTTGTGGGGAGATTTCAATATCTAAATCTATCCCGTGATGTGGTGCTTTCATGGGTGTGGGATCATTGGAATCCTATTTTAAAGTCAGTTTCTAAGGTGCTCACTCTGGTCAATGGCTGGACCCTTTTTCAGTTTCTCTTGAATGATGACTGCGAGCTGGTTGCTAACAAATACTGGATACTGGGAGAAGGTTCCTTCATACTAAAACGCTGGAATTTGGGGTTCAACCCTCAGACCGAGAAGCTACTACGGAGACATTTGTGGGTGATCTTTCCCAACTTCCCCATCCAATGCTGGAACCTCAAAGGGTTCATGGAAATAGCTAATGCGATAGGATCATTTATGTTAATCGAAGATGACCAGCTCCTGGGGTTCAACCACTCGGCTCCACGAGTATTGGTAGATATGAATCTGTCTGAAGGCTTGCCTGATGAATTGGAAGTGCTATGGAACGGGGCAATGTTCACAAAAAAACTGGACTACTGGAAGGTAGCCTTCCGATGCCACCTTTGTCCTTCAATGGGACATTCAAAAGAGATTTTCCCTTCAAAGGTTGTGTCTTGGTTGATTTTTGGGAAAGAATTGCATAACTGAGTTGAGACCCCTTCGTCGACTCTACGGGACATCACTTTTCCGCTCCCTCTGGATCGCGACTCAGCTACTACTTTTCTGGCTAAGTTAACACATCATATCCCTCTTATACTCAAATTTATTACTGCTGATGAGTTTCTTGCCTCTCTTATGACGTTAAAGGTTCTAGATACCCTTGGCATACCGTCTATGCACAATTCTATTCTAGCTTCATTGACTTCCTTGTCACATCCTGTCTTTGGGAATGGGGAACCACATGTAACATCATACTTTTATGAGAACTGGGCTCCAATGGGTGGTGAATATGAGGGTAGGGACTTTCGATCTTTTGAAGTTTCCCCCTCCTCCTCCTCACCATATTTTAGTGATGCTCTGCCTTTTAATATCTCTACTTCACCACTCACCGATGGGAACTACGAAGATGACCCTCCTCTAGAAGTAATATTGGCATGTCTTCCTATGCCTCCGGGGGATCCCTCGCAGAGTCTACCTCTGGGTGATTTCCCGTCACTTAGAATTCATGGTTTAAATACTTCTGATACCTCTCCTTCCTTTGAGATTTTCCCTATTCTGGCTAGCCGCATGGTGAATGTCTCTATTCATAAGCCCAAGAAAATGGGAAAAGGAAACATGAAAGGATTGAAGGACTCCATTCAGGAAAGTTCCTTTATCAACCCTCGAGTATCCACCTTAACCAGTAAGGGTTTTCCTCCTGCGTCTACTATTTTTGAATCCTCTTCTCGAGCTCTTAGAGAATGCCCAACCCCCCCACAGGTGTGCTGATGAACCTTTGCAGTTTCAATCTTTGAGGGCTTGGCGGAGGCCTAAAACATGCCGCTATAAAACGCCTTCTAGATCTTTATTCACCTGCCATCATTTTCCTACAAGAAACTATGTCTCTGGGGGACCGAGCCTGTGATTTTATCCTGAATTTAAAACCTAGTTGGAGGGTTTGTATGAAGGACATAGTGGGGCATTCTGGGGGCACCCTTGTGGTCTCGAACCCTTTAGCTGCTGATTTCCATGCTTATGATACAGCTGCAGGTATTATGTTACATGGGCACCTGCTAGGATTCCACCAGCCTCTCCATCTCCTAAATATCTACGGTCCGTATGAGAATCGACAAGTCTTTTGGGATTCAATCATCTCTAGCGGACTACTCTCATTGCCAAATCTGATTTTGGCAGGGGACCTAAATTTTACTTGTCCTACCAACGAAGTGTGGGGAGCGGTTTGAGCATCTGATCCACTGGCATATTATTTCTCCACACTTTTTGAGGATGCAAAATTAATGGATATATCTTTGACTATCTTATCTCCTACTTGGTTCAATGGAAGAGTTGGGCGCCACTCGATAGCAAAGAGGTTGGATCGTTTTCTTATGGCAGAAGACCTATGTACATCCTTTGGAAACTATCGGACCTGGAATCACTCTAGTGGGGTCTCGAACCACCGTCCAGTTATCCTTCAACTAGATTTCGAAAAGTGTTTCATTATCTATCCCTTCAAATTCCATTCTACCTAGCTTAAAGAGGACGAATTTAATCATTTGGTCAGAAAAGAATGGGATTTTCTTTCTTCTTCTGAGGTTGGTTCCCTAAGTCCTATGAAGGCTCTTATACAGAAGCATCGGAGACTTCACTCGGTTGTTAAAATATGGGAAAAGTAAAAAAAGAAGTTTCTTCTTGCCGATGTAGTAAAACTTGAGGGTGATATTAGCACGATTGAAAGTCACCTGCTAGTTGATCCGGGTTCGGATTTGCTGCAGGAGTCTCTGAAATTTTGTTTATCTAAATGGATAAATCTCCTCACCCATAAGGAGGAGACCCTTAGAAAGAAAAGCAGATCATTCTCGCTGCTTGCAGGGGATGAGAACACCCACTATTTCCATCAGTTCGCAAACAAGAGAAGGGTTACCAACGTGGTTTGGGAGGAAGTTGACGAAGACAACACCAAGGTCTTCGATCAAGCTTCTATCAAAAAGGAGTCCAGGTCTTATTTTGCAGATCTTTACAAGGAACCGGATACTATAACCATTGAGGATCAACTTGAAGTATTAAAACTCTTTCCCTCTTATGTTTCGAATGAGGACAATCGGTCCATTTTTATCCCTGTGACCATAAAGGAGGTTGAAACGACATTGAAGAATTTTGCCAAGGATAAAAGTCCTGGGCCTGATGGCTGGACTGTGGAATTTTTTCTCCATTTCTTCGATATGCTCGGTTTGGAATTGGTTGAAGCTATAGAGTATACTTGGTTATGAGGTATGATTCCCGAGTCTTTAAACAACACTTTTCTCACCCTTATTCCCAAATATGAGAGACCTATTTCTTTCGGGGAGTACAGACCGGTTGCCCTATGCAATCTTCTCTATAAGATGATTTCAAAGATTATTGTAGAAAGACTCAAGCCCTATCTGGGTATGCACATTTCACTGGAACAGTTTGGCTTTCTTCCAGATAGATAGATCCTAGATGCAGTTGGGATTTTCCAAGAGGTGATGCATTCAACAAAAGTGAAGCAGTCTTCGGCAATCTCTCTTAAGCTTGATCTTGAGAAGGCTTATGATAAAGTGAATTGGACCATGCTTCGCTTAACCCTGTTACAAATTGGCCTTTCATTCAATATGGTTAAATGGGTGATGTCTTGTGTTACATCTGTTAATTATGCTATGTTGATAAATGGGGCTCCTTTCGATACTTTTCAGGTTTCCCAAGGAATTAGACAGGGTTGTCCTCTTTCACCCTACCTTTTCCTTCTAATTATTGAAGGACTGAGCCTTTTGATCGCACAGTAAAAAAAGATAAGAAAATAAAAGGTCTGAAAGTGTCTGGATTGGTTATCATCACTCATATTTTCTTTGTCGGTGATGTACTACTCTTTGGAGATGGCACTTTACTGGAGTGGCTGCATTATAAGTCATTGATAAACCTTTTCTGTAGGGTATCTGGGATGACTGTCAGCATCAAGAAATCATCTTTTGGTTACTTAAACATCCCTTAGGATGTATTGCATTACATTTCCAGCTCTTTCCCTTATCCTTGGAAGTCCATGGAAGAGGGTTTTACTTATTTTGGTTTCATGTTGAAACCAAATAATTATCAAATATGTGATTGGTCTTGGCTTCTACGAAAGTTTCAACATCGTGTCAATAAGTGGGCTCCTTGGTGGCTCTCTTTGGGAGGAAGGGTGACATTGATTACATCTATTATCCAATCACTCCCAGTATACTGGATGTCCCTCTACATGATTTCGACTTGGATCATCCAAGATTTTCGAAGCCTTATGTTTCAGTTCCTTTGGACGGGGGTGCTGGGTTGTAAAAAGTTCCATCTAGCTAGCTGGAAATCATTGTCGTGACCGAAAAGATGGGGAGGATGGGGCATCAAATATTTGAAGCACTTTAATATATCTTTATGCGCTAAAAGCTTGTGGAGGGAAATGATTCACTCAGGTCTGTGGGGCTTTGTCATAAAATATAAATATATGGCAAGAGTGCCTTTAGATATCTGGATTCGCATTGTAAATTTCAAGGTAGTCAATGTTTCTCTGATCTAGCGCAACGTCTTATCCACGATGCACATCATTTTTCCCAACCTTAGGTGGTTAGTTGGCCGGGGCAATCTTATTTATATTGGAAGAGACTTGATCTTGGGTATGTAGCATAATAACCTATCTGACTCTTTGTTGTCTAGGCTTCATGAACATAATTTGTTCCTACTCAAACAAGTTTTCAATTCGATTGAAGGTGCACTTACCTGCTCGAGGTCTTCCTTGGATGTGGGTCTGTCTAGAGAACTAGCTACTGAATGGGATCTATATATTGATGGTCTCTTCGCAAATGGAATCTCACTTTCTTCGGAGCCTGGTCGTATCATTTGGAAGGCAAACAAGAAATCGGGGGAGGTAAAAGCCAATTTGGCCTATCTTGTTTCTCTCAAATCATCAGAGGTTCCAGACTGTCAATGGTGGCATTCCACTCCGTGGAAGCTATATATTGCAGGTAAGATCAAATTTTTTTTTTGGCTTGCTATTAACTCTAAAATCCTTACTTGGGACTCACTCCAGCATCGAGGATTATCAGGCCCGGGTTGATGTATCTTCTGTCACAAGGCGATGGAATCGGTTGTTCATATCTTCGAGAGATGTTATTTCTTTAGACAGACTGGTCAAGAGCTATGTAGTCAGCTCGAGGGTCTATGGCATTGGGAGCTTCCCAACATTGCTGCGAATTTGGATATGTGGAAGAAGCAGTCCAGGTTATCATTGGTGGTTCTCTGTTTGCTCCTGTGGGAGACATGGAAGGTGCGCAATGCCAACATTTTTATGGACAAACTCGTATCGTAGCAATGGATTATCTCTCAAGTATGCTCCTCTCCTTACCTGCCTTTGATCTATAGCTCCACAATATCTATCAGACAACCAATCCCTCCTTCAGAGCTGAGTACTGGGCCTATGGGTTATTTCGATGGTGCAACAAATGGGGGTGCCTACGGGGTAGGAATGGTGATATTGGTAGTTCTCAGTCGTATAGACTTATGATGGATGTGGGGGATGGTACAAACACTATATCCGAGTTGTTGGCTCTGTGGGGGCTCCTTTTTTTTGCCATCCATAAAGATATATTGGCCATTCATATAAGAGGCGACTCTAAAGTCATAATCGATTGGGCCTTGGGAAAACATGAGATCCACTCCATCGATCTGATGCATTAGATTCGAAGAACAAAAGAAATCTATAGTGTTTTCATCTTTCTCAGTTTCTAGCATGTTTACAGGGAATTCAACGTTTTGGCGGATGAACTCTCAAAAAAGGCTATTGGTTTGAGCTCCAAAGTAATTCACTGGCAGAAATATTCCAAGGGTAACATGATAGACTCAGGAATGATAGAGCTTATATGAGGTCTAGCAGATTCTATCTTTTGATATATCGGACCTTTAATGTTTTTTTGTAAAAACCCGATGGTGCAACATGGACTTGTTATAAGCAGTATGACCATTTAGTTTTTTGTCTTTTTAGACTAAAGTCAGTTACGATGCATGACGGACTTGACTATATGTCATGGATACTTAAGTTAAATGTAATCTGTCATATTTAAGACAGAGTTTTATAAAAGTTAAAGTTGTTTTTTCTTGTGAAAAAAAAGTCCACTATTTTGCAAAAAAAAAAAAAAAAATTGTAATGAGTTCCACATTCGTTTATATATATAGTTTATCAAATTAAAATGAACAAAACCTTAAGGAAGTATATGCACAAAATATACTCTCAAAATGTTGTCCAATGAAAGTGAAATATGAAATATGGTGGTGCATGAAGCCATTTATTTTACAACAGTGTTCACTTTGTTGGGTTAAATTTGATTTAATGATAAAGTTAATATCTAAAATTAATTTTAGGTTAGGGTTAAGTTTTTGGGCACATAGTTTTGGTGGCTATGGTATTGTGTCCATAGTATTATACTATGTGTAATGAAGCTTAAAAAAGGACTTGAAATACTCCATTACAAATTGCCTGGTAGCTAGCTTGACCTAGTTCTGATCAAAGTTAATAATAGATCTATTAATATTGCTGGCTTTTCCGTTGAATTTTTCCAAAGTAATATTGGTATTGGTTGATTGTGATGATTGCTATGTGGTTTAATTGGTAGCATTATTATTTTATTTATCATCAATCTGTCATTACCTTTTTTAATTGTAAATTAGAGAGCTCTGATTGCCATGGTGCAATGCACCTCAAATAAATCCGCTGTCATTGCCATAGTGCAATGCGCCTCAAATCAATCTGCTGTGACAAGCGAATCTTTGAACATATGCAGCACGTAGTAATAAGTATATTATATTTTTCAAATCTTAAGGTGTGATTGGACATTTGTCACGGGTTGGGTTTAATCTCAGCACTCACGGGTTTAATGAAATGCATCACGAGGAGACTGTAGAGTGCTCCTGTCCTTCATGATATTTTGGTGATGATAGATAGCCTTTCATTTTTCACTTATAATATACCTAACACTCGAAGGTGATCTACACCACTCACTCATTTCATTCATTAGGAGCAGCCCGATGTACCGTACTGTTTCTACAACAGAGAGGGATATGTTTGTACCAGAGAGAGATATGGAGTGCAGAGGTATGTTTTGTTTTGTTATATTCATCTTCATTTTCATTTTCATTTTCATTTTAATGATAATGATAATGTTGCAATTAGCTGCGTGCAGGGAAACAAGAATGGCCTGAGCTGGTTGGGAACAATGCCGAGGAAGCCAAAGAGGTGATTGAGTCGGAGAACATGTATGTTCTTGGAATCATACTTCCAAAGGGAACCATCGTAACTACAGATTATAATTGCCGTCGCGTTTGGATTTTCATTGAAAGTGATACTGGCGATGTTGCATATGTGCCCAAGGTCGGATAGGCATCGCAAAGGCACAATATTACTTCACTGTTGCCCTAATTAGCGTTTAATAGCTATTACTATTCTTTTGTTAATGGGCTACAACGTTTTTAGGTTCTGTACTGTGTTAAATAAATAGTTATCATGTACATTCTCAAATTAAATATTTGTAAATCTCAAGTTGCTATTAGTCCATTTTGTGTGAGGAATGCATCTTGAGTATTGATGTGGTTCTTTGCTAGATCTTATTACCAATTTGTTTGGTATTATATATTTTGAAAAGAGTATTATTTTTTTGTGTGAGGAATGCATTTTGAGTATTATTGTGATCCTTTGCTAGGACTTGTTACCAATTTGTTTGATATTATACATTTTGAAAAGAGTATTATTTTTTTGTGTGAGGAATGTATCTTAAGTATTGTTGTAGTCCTTTGCTAGGCCTTATTACAAATTTGTTTGATATTATATATTTTGAAAAGAGTATTTTTTTTGGTGAGGAATGTATCTCTAGTATTGTTGTGGTCTTTTGCTAGATCTTATTACCAATTTATTTGGTATTACATATTTTGAAAAGAGCATTATAGTGAGTATTGTGGTAGTCATTCTACTTTGTATTTTGGTTACTTGTTTCCTTCCGGTATCTTTTTTGGGAAGAGGTTGTGTAGTAAGTAATAATACAGTTTAGGGAAGATAGATATAATATAAGATATGTAATTTATGTGATGGAGTAGTTTTGTTTAAATAAAGGGATTGTAGATTGTGTTTTCACTTTTATATAAAGTTGAGTTGAAATATTTGACTACAAAGATAGAATCCTTATACTTTTATAAACATTTTAACTTTAATTTTACAAACACTTTGTTTCCATTCTGTTTAAAGACAATCTCATCATGGTCATAGAAAAAGAGTGCCTTAAATGAAGTTATCATTATATGTTGTGATTTTGGATTGGCATATTTTCATGTCTTTTTCAATGTCCAGTATGTCCAATAAACATTGTGAAGTGTAGATGGGGTTCAAGAGGGTCCATATAAGCATGTGAGGGTTTAGAAGTAGTTGTTGAATCTTTTGACTTGTTCAGAAAGTGTGATATTTTTCTTTACATGATTAAAGTAGTTTTCTCATTCTTTTTCAAATCACTTTCATTTTCAAGGTCAATGTCATTTTTTTGTTATTTTTCTTAATTATTTGAGAGTATTTATTAACAACATTGTGGGATTTCATTTGTCCTTCGTTAGAGTTGTTTACACCTAAACTCATTTGTGACAATTTTGTTGGCATCATTGGTTTTGAAGATGTTTATGTGAAGATTATGGGTTTTTGAAAGAGTGTGGCTTTAAAGGAGGACCCTTTCTTTTCCAATCCTTCACCATTTTATTTATCATTTAATTGTTATATATCTTGTTAACCAATTGGGGAAGATACATCTAAACATCAACTCTACAATCTAGGATGTATAACATGATCATAAACAAAAAAATGGATTTATGCACTAAATAAGAACAACTAAACTATTGCACTAATTTTGATATTCATAAAATCTATACAAATGCAAAACACACAAATGTTTGATTGTGAATAAATATAATAAACATCTTAGCGCAATTAGCAATGCAACACAATATGATACAAGCTTCACTCAATTCCTTTTGTAAATAATTATAATAAAGATCTCATTATGGTCTACAATCAAAGGCAATATGACACAAGGATCTCAATGGATTCCCCTAAGTTATGTAATTGTAGGGATTAATGCATGTTGAACAAGTCAAATTTATATTGTTTGGGTCTACATGTCTACATTTAAATATATGATCATGCATAATTGTTCATATAATGGTGTGTAGAATGTGTGTCAAAAGATACATTAATANACATTATTTGTGCATGAATTAGGAAATGAAGAAAAGATAAAAATTGTATGAATATGATACTGTAAACAGATTGTCTAAAAGTGTACTAAAGAAGTTGGTGTAGGGCGTTAGAAGTTGCAAGCTAAAATTATTTAATTGAAGGCATCCATGCTAAATGTAGAGAGCTAAAAAGCACTCACTATCAAACATCTCAAAGAGGATTTGTACATATGGAGGAGTTGGTGTAGGAGATTGGTATAGGAACTCAAACAATTTAGAGCCATACCTTGCTTGGTAATTTGGGGGGTGAGGCTACCATGCCAATGGTAAAATATTTGTAGAAGCAAAAAATGCAACCTTTTATGTTTTCTCACAGGTACTAGAAACCCTCAATTTTTGTAGAGAAGACTCTAAACCAAATCCACTAAGATAGATTGGGGAGTTGTGGATTGACAAAAGATGTTGTTGGGGGTTCTTCGATGGTGCTTGTCAAGGGTCATAACAACATTGTCGATTGGGTGACCTTAGATAGTTCTCTAATATACATTTTTTTTCTTCTATGACAAACATTGGTAGGGGTACTAATAATTTAGCTAATCTGATGGCTTTAAGAATCCTTCCAAGAAAATATTATGATAGAGGAATTTGAAAACTTCAGGGATATGGAGATTCTTTGTTGGTGGTACAATGGTTATAGAGAACTCAATAGTTTTTTAACACAGTCATGGTGGCAATGACCACCCATGTAAGGGAGATATTATCTATTTTCACCAAGCTTACAATCAATCATATATATCTTGAGTTGAACTAGAAAGTGGATGCACTCTCGAAACAGGGCCTCTTTAATTCATGGAGAACTACTCTTTGTGGAAACTATTGAGGTTAGTCGAGCTTGTAGAGTCTCGAAAAACCATTTGATTCCTTACTTCAATCTCATTATAGATTTTGATGCATTAAGCTTTTTTGAACTTGCTAGGGACTATTCTAAATATATTTTGGTCAAAGACATTGGAGGATAGTTTTTTTTCTAATGAAAAATGTAAAAGGAGGACAATGTTACATTATTAGGTAGTGTCGAACTATTTTGAACAATTAGATTTATTTCAAGACAAGTGTGTAATAGGTTGGTACATACAAATTTTGTAAGAGCGAGGAGCACATCAAGAAAGTGTTTTTATACTTTACAGTAGTAAAAATGTGATTTTTTTAGAAAAAAAAACAAAACTTCTTTATGCACTCATGTTTAAATTTTATAAAAAATTAAAAGTATTCATATAGTCACTCACAAATCACCATGCTATCTTTATTTTAGAATGCTATTAATTAATTACACTTTAGTCTACAATAATAAAAATTTATCATATAACTTTCAAGTTTATAGAATTTGAAATTTAAGTATATATTAAATTATCTAGGAAAAAACTACATTTTACGTGGTTTAAGGAAACAACCATTTACCCAAAGGAAAAACTGTGTGATGAGAAAAGAAATTGATTTCCGATATTGGTTGACTACACTAATTGGTTTAATTATTTAGGAAAGCATATGACTTATTTTTCATTAGTTTGATATTATCTCTTTAATGACAAATACATGGAATGAGTGCACCCTTATTGATTTTCACTCATCATCCCAGTTTCCCTTATTGATTAGTAATCATTTCAATGTATGAAAGAGTGTTGTTGTTGAAGGTTGAAGGGAAATGTCTATGAAGCATATCCAAATTGTTGAAATAGCATGCACATTTCATTATATAAAACAAAAACTATGGTTCACCAAAAACTATGTCATTTCACCAAGTTTAAGGAAACAACCATTTATCCAAAGGAAAAACTACATCACATGAAAAAAAGCGATTGCTTATGTTGGTTGACTATACTCTAAATGGTTTAATTATTGTTGCAAGCATATGGAAAAATTTTCATTAGTCTGATATTATCTCTTCAGTGTTACATAGATGGAATGAGTGCACCCTTATTAATATTAACTCCTCATCCCAATTTCCCTTACTGATTTGTAATCATTTCAATGTATGCAAGAGTTGTTGTTGTTGAAGGTTCAATGCAACTCACTAGGAAGCATATCTAAATTATTGAAATGGTATGTATATTATTTTTCATTTAATAGTTTGTGGTTTGGTAGTGCTTAATTAAGAGTGCATTATAGGAGATGGACATTTAGAATGTTTTTTTAATGGTTCTCGAGTCCGGGTTGTTGAAGTACCTAGAAAATTTTAAAATGAAAGGAAGAATTAGAAACATTGTTGGAAAATATATTTCTGTCTCCCTTGCTTGAAACACTTGAAATTCTTGACAAGAATATTTCATCTTTGCTACTTGAAATAGTTGAAAGTAGGGACAAGAATGAGTGTGTTATCGGATTCCTTGGGGAACTTAACAAACCGATGGTATTTGGATTTGTTTGGATGCAAGAATTTGCAAACACTGCCAAATTCCTTGGAGAACTTAACAAACCTATTAATTTTTTCCAAAAAGGAATTACGTGTTGCTACTGGAAACTTGAACTATCATTGGAAATCTAAAATTAAAATGCCTTATGGTAGAAATGTTGCCACCTTTGCTTGGTTACCTAAGGAATTTAATGGAATTGGCACTTCCATTTAAAAAAAAATTGAAATGATTGCTTGAAAGTATGAGAGTTAAAAGAATTTACAACGTTGATCATATATTATGCATGTATAGAGTATTCACTAGTTGGTCTCATTTAATTGAACAATCTGGAAATTTTGAAAGTAAGAAGTTGTATGCTAGTGCAGTGTCATTTAGTAGTGTGAAAAATGTTGGAGGAAAAGAGGACTTAACATATATGAGAGGGTGTAAATGGATAGATTCTTCTATTTACATGTGCATTTATGGGCTAGAACAAATAGACGTGTAAAGGTGAAAATAAAAGATATTTTCATTTCTAGAAGGTGTTTTTCCCAACCTTCAACATGTCAAAATCAACTTTTGTAATAGGCTAGTAGAGGTTGGAGCATTGCAACAACACTAAGATTATTGCAGTTGCAAGAAACATTTGCACTAGAGAAAATAAGAGGCATTTTTGGTCTTACAAAACTTCGACTACTCGACACCTAGGGGTGTAAGGAAATAAAAAAGTTATTTGGTTTGGAGCTCTTGACATGTTTGGAAAAATTACATACATTTAAAGATTGAAAGTTAGTTGTTTTTCAATCACCTTTTAAAGATGATGAACAACAAAAACCTAACATCTAAACCTAATATATAGTATATCCATAATATATGAATATATGGCTTTTATACCTAAACATCTACCATTGTTAAATTTAACAAAATTACAAAATTATATAGAAAATCTTGGTAAAGTATTTTAAAAGAAATAATACAACAAGTTTAACCAATTTTAATTATATTTATATTACAAATCTAAATCTAATTGATATTATATTCATAATAAATGAATGTACAAAGTTTATACCTAAATCCTTAGGACTATAAAATTATATTGAGAATCTTGATATAAAATACAATAAATTTGATTAATTTTAATTCTATTTAAATAAATTATACAATTTAACCCATTTATTTATTTGTTTAAAATAATGAGAATAAAAATTCATATATTTAAATCATAAATAAATAAAAATAATTTTAAATATTAATTTGTTATTTTTCAATTGTTTAAAACAATAAAAATACTAATTGATATATTTAAATCATAAATTAATAGAAATTATTTTATTATTTTATTTTTAAATTGAACTTTTATTAACGCACACTACCCAAACAAATTTCATGAATAACTAACCTAAAAAACTTCAAATTCATATAAAAAAAAGTTCAACTGACAATTTAGGACAACCATTGTAAAATAGATTTGTCATATCTTTAAATCCCAACGATCACTATTATTACCCCATAAATTTGCCCTCCTCGCTGAAAAGAAATTGTTATGCAAAAAAAAATTGAAGCATTTCAAATCATTAATCGACATTAAGCGACTCGAGAGTGTTGATGAAAGGGCCATTTTGTCTCCACTTACCGAAGATTCTTACCATAAAGTAAAGTTGTGGGGTTTGCCTTTGTTGTTATATGAAATTTAATGATAATCACAAACGGCATTGTTGATTTGTGGTCAAAGCCTCGCGCTAGTTGGCATATCCAAGAATGGCACGTACCACCATTACGTTACGTGCTCCTCAACGGAGATGGATCTTCAATTTTATTTTTTTAACTTTCTTTCTCTCTCGAAACCTCGTTGTTGATATTATCTACGCCACGCATCTCTATTTTATTAGTTTTACTTTTCGAGATGTGAACTTGGAATTTGATTGCTTAACTTGCTTTTTTTTTCAAGTGAATAAAAATGTTTAATTTTAATTTTCTTTTTCATCTGAATAGCATTTCATCAAACCAAAGGGCATAAACATTTTCCATGTTTTATAGAAAAATATGAGGGTTAGAAGATTGGAGAATTCAATAAACATGTGAGTATAACACAAGGGTTTTATAGCTTTAAGTGGAAAATGGAGACTAGAGGGGAGTAGGGTGACCTTCTTACTGACTGAAAGGCTATAAAGTTTGCGGTTGTTCATCATTTTAACGACTTGTTTTGGCAGAAGACCTCTGCTAACTTGGAAAATAGGCTAAATGTTATAAAAAACTTTTCATGTTTATTTTTTGAGGAAGAAGGATGAGCTGTTGGTGCTCCTATTTATGTGGAAGAGGTAAGGAAGACATTGTCTCATTTTGCTAAGGACAAAAGTCTTGGTCTCGACAGGTGGACCGTGGAGTTTTATTTACATTTCTTTGATCTTTTGGGAAAGGATTTGACTGGAGCAATTGATGAATCACAAATATTGGGTAAAGATACAGATTTAGTAAATGAGACTTATATCACTCTTATTCCAAAGAAGGATAGACTTGTGAATTTTAATGATTATAGACCTATCTCCTTATGCAACTTATTGTATAAAATCATTTCAAAGACAATCTCTAAAGGGATTTAGCCTTTCCTCGGAAATAATATTTTTGAAGAGCAATTCGATTTTCTTCCTAACAGAGAGACTTTGGATGTGGTTAGTTTTGCTCAGGAATGTATGCATTCAATGAAACAAAAGCATCTCAAAGCCTTCATTCTAAAAATGGACCTTATCAAGGCCTATGACAAGGTGGATTGGACATACTTGAGGTTTATTTTACTTCAGATTGGGCTTCCTTGGGAGGTCCTAAATTGGATGATGGCCTGTGTTACTTCAGATATTTTTTCTGTTTTGATAACTGGCTCCCCCACCTTTTTTTCCAAGGGTACTAAAGGTTTAAGGATAGGGTACCCCCTCTGTTTAAATGATGTAACTTCGAAGAATATTCTACTTGTACTTCACATTATTATTATTCCTCATTTGGGAGATGTTACTGATGTAAAAGGTCATGTAAATGTAATGAGGTAAACCCTCAGTTGTAAGTCGGGTCAATAATACCCATAAAAGATGGTTATAATTATTATTGTGAAGTGTACCTAGGTAGGTCGGCCCAGTTACGTAAAATGTCAGTTGGGAAGTTTAGTATAAATAGGGAGGCACACTCCCTCATTTATACACACTCACACACACTTGTATTGCACAAGAGAGAGAAACAAGGAGAGACACATAAGGAGGAGGACCAGTGTCTTTGGTGTCTTAGCTCTTATGATTGGGGTTTGGTCTCTCTATCTATGAGACCTTGTTCTTTGGTAATTGCATACTGGTAATCTATATTGAGGAATTTTTGCTGGTTTTTTCCTTTAGGGTTTCCCAGGGTAAATTGTTGTGTACCTTGTGATTGTGTTTCTTTTAGTGATCCTCTTTATGTTGTTATTATGAAAATGTATTAAATGATAATCAAGTTAGGACTTAAGTTATGACAACATAGAAAACTTAACATGGTATCTGAGCTATCCTAAAAAGAGCAACTTTCATGAGGTAAATATCGCTCTCCTCCTCTGGACAAGGAAATAAGGGTTTTCTGATAAAGTGGAATTTTTGAGTGCAAGTGACATAGGGAAGTGTGCCCCTCCTAGGCGCATATTTTGGCACCAAGATCGAATTTTTACAGTGGGAAAATCCTCCAGAAAGTCAAGCCCTAGTTTGTCTTGAAACTAGTAAACCAAAAACTATAGTCCAAGAATCTTGCAAGTCCAATTTCAAGGGTTAGAATTCAGATTCTTCAGAAACTAACTACACAATCATACTCGCCTTAGTCAAGCACATGTTTTGGTCAGTACAATTTTCACTTCTGATAAATTTTCATTTTTTGTCACTTTCTGATCTATAGGACAAGATGTCTCCAAGCACTAAGCTTGATGACAAGTTTGAAGGTATAGAAAACTTCCATGCTTGGAAATACATAATAGGGCTCATTCTAGAAGAGAATGATCTTGCAAAGTTTATCAAGGGATTTGTGTTGGAGCCCAAAGAAGATGAAGCAAAAGAAAAGTACAAGAAAGATATGATTAGGACTAAGAGGATCATCGTTGATTCAATCAAGGATCACTTGATTCCTTAAGTATCCTCTAAGGATACGCCTAACGAGATGTTTGATTTCCTATCAAGAATGTATGAAGGAAGAAACATCAACCAAAAGATGAACTTGAGAGCCCAACTCAAAAGTACAAAGATGAACAAGGGTGAATCCATCCATGAATACTTCACAAGAGTCTCTCAATTCAAATAATAACTAGAAGAATTGAAGACAAGATTGATGAAATTGAACTAGTAATGACCGCTCTCAATGGTATTACTAGACCATGGGACTCCTTCATCCATACAATCTGTGCAAGGAAGGAAAGCCTAAAAATTGATATCATATGGGAAGAATGTGTTCATGAAGAAGCTAGAGTAGATAACCGAGAAGCACTACTTAGGGAAGATGACCATGCTCTAGCTACTCACACCTAAATAAGAAAAGGAAATCATCATTTCGAGAAGGAAACTCATAAGGGGTCTTATCCTCCTAAGAAGTTTCAAAATAATAAAAAGGGAGATTACAAGCAGAAATACTTCTCCTCTTATCACTGTTACCATTGTGACAAGATATGACACATTGCCAAAATATGTCCGACAAAGAAAGAAGAATTTAAGAGGAAGAATAGAAAATTAAATCATGCAAACTTAGCAGAAGAAGAAGAAGAATAACCTCCCTAGAAGTTAGAAAAAGTAGAAGTTGAATAATATGTTCTCTAGAAGAGGACGATATCTGTCACTAGAGGGTGGCTTGTATGAACTAAGAGGTCACTCAGAAGCAGCCTTGATCCACGATCAAGATCTTCCTATGTACTTATGGGCTGAAGTAGAAAGGAGAATAGTATATGTCCAGATCAGAATATCCATAGTGCACTTGGATTCAAAACCCCTCAAGAAATGTTCACCGGTGAGAAACCAAAGGTAAGTCACCTGAAGCTATTTGGTTGTCCAGTGTTTGTTCATATACCAAAAGAGAAAAGAACCAAATTAGATCCTTCCAAAAAGAAAGGAATATTTATTAGGTACTGTGAGGTCTCCGAGGCCTTCGGAATCTATATACCAGGTTACCATCATATGGAAATTAACAAGGATGCAACCTTTGATGAAGATGCATCTCTCAAGAAGTCGCGAAAGTACCAACCTGAAGAAACATATGAAGAAGAAGTTGTATCTCCCAGAGCTGTAGAAACGATGAAGGAAGTTACACCTTCTCATGATGATGAGATTCTGGAAGAGCATGATATGTTGGATCCCCAAGAACCTCCCCACTTGAATATATCCCACAAGAGAAAGCTGACTTGGGTCTGTGATACTAGTCAAGAACCAGAAATGTATGGTGCTCCATAAGGCTCCACAAGGCAGAGCAAGAAGCCAAAGCCATTTCCTAGCTATGTGGTGTTGATGTGTGATCTTGTAGAAAAATAAACTACTTTTTCTGAAGCAGCTGTTCAAAATAAAGAAAGGGTAGAATTTATGATGGAAGAATACCAATCCATAATGTAGAATTATGTATTGGAAGTAGTTCCCAAGCAAGAAGGAAAAAGTGTGGTGTCTTCCAAATGCATCTACAAGATACAACATACAATTGATGGAAGTATTGAGAAGTGCAAAGTCGTATTTGTGGCCCATGGATTCTCTCAAAAGGAAGGAATCAATTATGAAGAGACATTTTCTCCTATAGCAATCTACACATCCATCATAACCATCATGGAATTAGCAGCCAAGACATAATGGAAGTTACACCAGATGGATGTGAAAAAACCTTCTTAAATGATGTTATTGAAGAAGAAGTGTACATAGAACAACCAGAAGGTTTTGAAGTCAAAAACAAAAGAACACATGTTGGTAAATTGAAGAAGGCTATGTACGGATTAAAACAAGATCCAAGAGCTTGGTATGGAAGAATCGATAGTTTTTTGACGAGCTTGGGATTTACCAAAAGTAAGGTTGATCCTAAACTTTACTTCAAGGTTATGGATAATGAACCTGTCATATTTTTGTATGTCAATGAATTATTTCTTACAGGTAACGAGAAGAAAATATTAGAGTGTAAGAAGAATCTCTCTATAGAATTTCAGATGAAAGACCTTAGCTTGATGCATTATTTTCTAGGTCTTGAAGAATGGTAGATCTGAGAAGGAATATTCCTTAACCAAGAAAAGTATGCAGTGGAAATCTTGAAAAGGTTTGACATGTTGGAATGTAAAGCCATGGCCACACCCATGGATACACACTTGAATTTGTTGGCTAATGCTTCGCCATAATTAGTGGACGTGACACTATACAAACATATAATTGGTTCATTGATGTATCTGATGAATACTCGACCATATATATGCTTTGCTTTGAACACTTTGAGTTAGTATCTAGTTGAACCTAGACATGTTCACTTGATAGCTGCAAAGCATGTGATGAGGTACGTAAGAGGTACGATAGACTATGGTCTCAGTTATATTGGAGATCATGACTTCAGACTGTATGGTTATACATATTCAGATTGGAAAGGAAGTGTCTCAGATAGAAAGAGAACTTCAGGAGGATGTTTCAGCCTGGGGTCATCCATGATCCCATGGATAAGTAGGAAGTAGTCCAATGTTTCTCTCAGCACTGCAGAAGTGGAATATATTGCAGATTGTTCCTCCAGCTTTGGAAGTTTTTATTAGATGTATTCAATTTGGAGATGGGTGCTACCATGATTCTATGTGATAATGAAAGATGCATGAAGATGGAATAGAACCATGTGTTCCATGATAAGATGAAGCACATATAAATATGATACTTCTACATCTGTGACATGGTGCAGAAGGGAGATATAAATCTCCAATATGTGAGCACATATGAGCAGGTCGCAGATGTGTTGACTAAGCCTTTGTCTCGTCTGAAGTTTGAACACTTTTGAGACAAGATTGGTGTTGTCTGTAAGGACTTCCCTTGAAAGGGGGAGTAGTGTTGATGATATGAAATCCTGATCACATCATGTAGCTCAGTTGGGATTGATCATCCTTAGACTTGATCCCGTAATTCTGAAAGGAAGGATTGTCTTAAATGTTGATCTTGTTAGACCGGATCTCATAATTCTGGAAGGAAATATCGTCCAATATGACGATGTTGGGATTGATCATCCTTAGAATTTATCCTGTAATTTTGAAAGGAAGGATCTCCTTAAATGTTAATCTTGTTGGAATGGATCCCGTAATTCCGAAAGGAAGGATCATCCAAGATGATGATGTTTGGATTGATCATCCTTAGACTTGATCCTGAAATTCCGAAAGGAAGGATCACCTTAAATGTTGATATTGTTGGATTGGATCGCGTAATTTTGAAACGGAGGATCATCCAAGATGTTGAAGTTAGGACTAAACATCCTTAATTTTGAAAGGAATGATCATATTAAATGTTGATGTGGAAGGACTAACCATCCTTAGACTTGATCCTGTAATTTTGAAAGGAAGGATCGTCTTAAATGTTGATGTGGAAGGACTAATAATCCTTAGACTTGATCCCATAATTCCAAAAGGAAGGATCATATTAAATAACGATGAGTAGAGGACTTGATCTTGTAATTCCGAAAGGAAGGATCCCCCAGAATGTTAGTAGTGGACTTGATCCTGTAATTCCGAAAGGAAGGATTGTCTAGAATGTTAGTAGAGGACTTGATCTCGTAATTCTGGAAGGAAGGATCATCCAGAATGTTGGTAGTGTACTTGATCTCATGATTTCAAAAGGAAGGATTATCCATAATGTTAGTAAAGGACTTGATCCTGTAATTTTGAAAGGAAGGATCGTTCGGGATGTTTGTAGTGGACTTGATCCCATAATTCCAAAAGGAAGGATCGTCCAGAATCTTAGGAGAGGACTTGATCCCGTAATTCTGAAGGGAAGGATCATCAAGGATGTTAGTAGTGGACTTGATCTCGTAATTCCAAAAGGAAGGATCTTCCAGAATGTTAGTAGTGGACTTGATCCAATAATTCTGAAAGGAAGGATCATCCAGGATGTCAGTGATAGAATTTATCTAGTACTTTCAAAAGGAAGGATCATCCTATATTTTATGTATGTGTTAGTTGTGATTAGTATTGGTAGCTCCGCAAAGACTTAATCCTGTAATTATGGAAGAAAGGGTTTTCTAAGTACCACATATGTGTTGTCCATGATCCCATAATTTTGAAAGGAAGGATCATGTTGGTTGTTGTTATACCTACCATAGATGATGTTGCTCCAACCTCAAGCTATTAATGATGATGTCACATGTTTTTGTTCATATTCCAGCTTTATGATGATGAGCCAGCCTCGTGCTATCAATTATAGTGATGTATCGGTTGTTATGTAGATGATGATGATGCTCCAACTCCATGTTGCAGATAATGCTCTAGTTCCATACTGTAGATGATGATGCTCTAGCTCCATGTTGTTGATTATGTTTCAGTTCCATGTTGCATATGATGATGTTCCAACAGATGATGATGCTCAAACTCCATGCTGCAGATGATGCTCCAGTTCCATACTCCAGATGATGATGCTCCATATCCATGTTGTTGATGATGTTCTAGTTCCATGCTACAGATAATTATGCCCTAGTTCCATCCTGTAGATGATGTTACTTCATCCCTGTACTGAAGATGTTGATTATGTTACTTCAAATCTGTACTGAAGATGATGATGATGATACTTCAACTTTGTACTGAAGATGTTGTTATTCCAACTCTGTGCTGAAGATGGTGATGTTGTTCAAAAATTCAAATGATCTATAGATGTACCATACGATGTTCCAAAATATGATGTTGAATATGTCTCCTCTCTCTCTCTCTCTCTCCTTTTGATGATGTTGTGTTGAGCCACACTAGTTGTTGTTGTTGTCAGTAGAATACCCTTCTTGTTAAGGAGGAGTGTTGAAATGATGTAACTTCAAAGAATATTCTACTTGTAATTCAAATTATTATTATTCCTCCTTCGGGAGATGTTACGGATGTAAAAGGTCATGTAAATTTCATGAGGTAAACCCTTAGTTGTAATTCAAGTCAATAACACCCACAAAAGATGATTATAATTATTATTGTGAAGTTTATGTAGGTAGATCGACCCTACCAGTTAGGTAGGTCAGCCCAATTAGGTAAAATGTCAGTTGGGAAGTTTAGTATAAATAGGGAGGTGCCCTCCCTCATTTATACACACTCACACACACTTGTATTGCGCAAGAGAGAGAAAGAAGGAGAGACAGAGAAGGAGGAGGACCAATGTATTTGATGTCTTAGATATTGTGCTTGGGGTTTGGTCTCTCTATCTATGATAAATTGTTCTTTGGTCATTTCATACTGGTAATCTATATTGAGGAAGTTTTGTTGGGTTTTTTCCTTTAGGGTTACCCAGGGTAAATTGTTATGTAAATTGTGATTGTGTTTCTTTTAGTGATCCTCTTTATGATATTATTATGAAAATGTATTAAGTGCTAATAAAGTTAGGACTTAAGCTATGACAACATAAAAAACTTAACACCCTCTCTTTGTATCTGTTTATCTTGGTAATTGAAGGTCTGAGTCTCATGATTAATAGGGAAAGGAAATTCAAGTTGATTAAAGAAGTACAGGTAATGAGAACCATTTCTATTACCACCTCCTATTTGTGGATGGCGCCCTCCTCTTTCGCATTGTCTCTTTATCTAAATGGAAGCATTTTATTTTCGTTGTCACTGTTTTTTATGATGCCTCCAGTATGGCGATCAATGAACAAAAATCAACTTTTTTGTTATTCTAGGGATGATTAGGCTCTATGTGGACAGGTTTCCTAAATATTTCCTTATTATATGAATGCTATGTGATGAGGACTTGAAGTACCTTGGTTTCTACCTAAATCCAAATGGCTATAAATTTTGTCGTTGGATATGGATCATATAGAAAATTCAGAAACATATCAACTCTTGGTTTTTTCGATGGTTATCTACTAGGGGTAGACTGGTTTTGGTAAAGGTTGTGCTACATAGTATTCTTGGTTTTTGGTTCTCTCTCTTTATCCTATCGATGGCTGTCATTGATCAGATTAGAAAGCTAGTATTCCATTTTCTATGGGTTGGAAAATTGAACACTTCTAAGTTTCATCTCTCCTCTTGGGAAAGTATTTCCAAACCAAAAATCCGTGGGGGTTGATGGGTTAAGCATATTGATTTGTTGAGTTAGTCTCTATGTGTTAAGACTCTATCGAATACTCTTTTTAATGAAGTTTTTTGGGGTAAATTAGTCAAGAAGAAGTACATAGAAATCCTTCCTATTTATTCCTGAATTAAAAATGAGGTAAACTTAAAGAGTAGGGGATCTTTGATTTGGTGAAGTATGATGAAGGTTTATCCAATCGTTAACCAATCTATCATTTAGTTGGTTAGGTGGGGGAACCAAATCTTTGTGGGAATTGATACGGTAGCTGTTTTGGGAAAACATTTCAAGTTGTCACCTGATCTTTTAGCTGTTTTATATGAAATAATTTTTTATCTTCTTAAGAAGGTATCTTGTGCACAGAATGTTGGGAATGAATATTGGCTATTCTCTATTGATCTGCAACTATCTAGTGTCATTGCGAAGGAGTGAGACTCATATGTGGACTCATTATATAGGTTTGGGATAGTTCTTTCTTATTCCAGCAATAGACTGGTTTGGTATTTCAATAAATCTAGTGGGGAGGTTAGTGTGAAGTTGGTGTAATACCCCAGTTGTCAAGCCCCAAGCTTATGATATGTCATGTGACTTATGTTCTTTTGAATTATTTATGATATTCTATATGATTTTGGAATTATGGTCCTTTGTATGATTAAAGTGATTAAGAACTTATGATTATTGTTTGATAACATGACTTTGGACATTGGCAATATTATTCATGTTAATGTTATTACTATCATCTTTGTTATATTTGAATGTTGTTACTATTGATTAAATAAACAACTAGCTCAACAAAGGAAACTAAAATAGTATTGGGGACCATGGAGTCCACAAAATGAGGGGGAATGGGGGCATCCCTAGCACCTTATAAATTTTTTTGGCTTAAGTTTGTCCATCCTAATTCATATTTGCACCTTGGTGACATTAATAATGTTGGTCACCCAAACCTTGTACAACGGACCCTATTCTCAATATTTATGGACTATGGAGTTAATATTTCATCTTTTTCACACCTTAGTGGGCCCCTCTTTCCTAGTTCACCCTTTGTGGGAAGATATTTCTTCACATTTATGAGCCCTTTTCCTAGTTTTTAGGGGCTATAAGCTATGTTCTAGATTCCACTCTTACACTATGCATTGATGGTCCTATTTTTGTGATTCCATGATATTTATGACCCTGTTGGATGCCCTCTCTCACCTATTTCTCCCTCCTTGATGTTTTTTAACCCCCTTTATGCATTAGTGGGCCTCCATGTGCTCTTAATGGCTCCACTCAGTTTTTGGTAACTCCTCCTCATGGTACTAATTCAGGAAGGGAATACTTTCACTAAGACACCATTCCACTAATTCAATTTAAGTCTCCATGATGAAGCATAAACCTTACCTCTCTCTAATTTGAGTTGATCCCTTCGGGTTAGAGTTGGCCTCCTTGTGCTATAAATTCATATGTCATCTCCTCGTTGAAGTTAATCTTGATCTTTGGACCATGTGACTTGTGCGATCTATGCATGTCGTTAATGTTCGTAGTATTGGAAGTGTATTGAGACTTAGAGTTAGTGTATTTTTTTTCCTTTTTCTTCCATTCTATCACTCTATTAGTCCAATTTCTCACACATGAAGCCGTAAATGGGAATGGCGAGCTAGATCGTATCCCATAGGTAGTGCAGACAGACATGAAAGTAGTAGTGGGAAGAATTGTGGTTCTCAGAAGAGGTAGTTCTGAGAGTTGCTAGAATAAGTGTTCGTCTACCTATGGATGCATGGTCTCATATTGGGGGTGACCTGTTTAAGCAAGGAAGGATTGAAAATGTTATAGCTGATTTTACCACACTAGGTAGATCACACACTTATGGCCTTCCCTATCCCTATGCAGACTCTTTGGACCCCATGGAATTATATTATACTTTGATGTTCCAAGATCATCCCCATAAATTTCCTGTTTATACATATACGTGATTTTTAAAGAAATATCTACGTGTATACGCAGCTTTTGACCTCAAACCCGCGTACATTGAGATGTGTGCAAAATGACAAATATTTTTGGAGTTTTTCTCATTTGAGTCTGAATAACTTGACTCTCGGACTTCCAATGACTTGAGAACACTCGGATTTGAACCTCCATTACCTCTTTGGAGTGCTATATAAGGAACCCCTTGGATACATTGAAAGAGGAGAAATTGAAGAGCAAAGAAACTATAGTCCATTGTTGCCTCAACTTTGCTTATACTTGAGTCCACATTCCTTTGTCCCTTGGAGCACATAGTGTTCTTCCCAATCTTTCCTTTTCTTTGTGAGATTGCTATCGAGAGATGGAGGATTGAAATGGTGGAGGCTCGGGTGGAGGACTCGGTTTCTTCGATTCATAGAAGTGTTGATAGAGTTTGTCACTATTGTATCTCTAATTTATTAATAGAAATATATTTTCCTGTCCAATTCATGTGCATTTTGAATATGAATATTGAATCCATGGATGTATTTAATTGCTTATACATGGTTGATTATATATTCTAGGATAGCTCTAAAACGTTTATATATATCATGCTTTCTTTGTTTGCTGTTGTTGAGAGAAAATTATAATTTCAATTTCATTGGAAAATATCAATGGGGATCTACTTCATCCGTCTGAAATAAGGTATGATTCGATATCCCTTAGTGTTAGATTTTCTTATTGTTCTTGCATATTGGGAAAGATTGATTTCTGGTGTCATAATATCTGTTGTGGTACCCCCAATCCATATGAAGTTTCTCTCCGTAATAGAATTGGAGACTCCACTGGGGAGATTCCTAGTTGTTTTTTCTTTGGGGATTGGGTATTCAATGTCCTTGAATTTCTCTTTATTTCTCTGTTTCTGTTTCGGGTATAGAGGAATGTTTTTCTAGTAGTGTCCTGTAGGAGTAATTTGGTCTTGGCTTATCTATTTGGCCTATTTTTCTTCCATTTTCTTCTTGTATGCGAGTATTTGCATTACAGTCATGTATACACGTGGTTTTCTCTTGAATTCCCATGTGTGTATGTAGGTTTACTGCATACAGTTGCGTATGCTTTGATTTTGATATTTATATGGAGGATTGAGTGTTGCTAGGTGAGTTTTGATGATTGCTGACTCTTCTTGGGTGTTGTTGGTGTCTATATACAGCCTTTGTTTTTGACCAGGGACCCCTTTTGATTTATTTTTAATTACATTTTGTTCTTGTCATTCATTTTCCCTTTTTGTTTTGGGATTAGTGCATTAGGTATCTTTTCTCTTGGAGCCTGGTTTGCTACTGTCTATGAGTGGTTGCAGGGTCTGGGAATTGTAGAGTCTATTAGTTCTTTTTATATCTCATTTATTTTTAAAAATACAAAAATATTTTTGCTTTTGCATACTTATGAATTATTGCATTTGCATGGCATGCTACTTGCATTAGGCTTTGCTTATTGAATTATAGTCAGGTGTTCATTTAGGAACAACTGCACTCTCATTTGAAGGAAGAAACTTGCATCTCATCTAGTGGCATACCCTATTTTTCATTCGACAAAGATCTGCACCTGGCATGTTTTGTTAGGTGTACAATTTTATTCCACTGTTGAGTCTCAATATCATGAGTTGCACAACCATTTCCTTTTGAGTAATTACACCCATTAAAATAAAATCTTAATTAAAATGAACTACACATTTTTCTTTCATAGGGTTCACCAACAAGATTAGGATTTAGAGTCTTGGAATAGTTCATTGTGAGTCAATTCTCCAAGACTACTAAACACAAACAATTAGGTGTCTGTCTAGAAGAGAGTGAGAAATCCTTGGTATAATTAGTGTTTCTCAGAAATATCCTCTTACACAGGAGTCAACCAAGAGGAAGCGCACATAATTGTGATTGGGATGACCCCTGGTCACTTTCTGTGAGCGTTGAAGATATTTCCAGGATCGTATTCATATATGGGGGCCTTTGTGGTATTATTGGTGCACCCTTGGGGTACCAATTGTGCTTTTAGGCTTCAAGATTTGCTACCCTGCCCATACGGTCAATCCCGCTTGCGACTGTTTTCCTGAGAATTTATTATATTGGGGTGACCTTAGTTTCCTTACCTAGGTATTGCATGGGGTACTTGCAGAGGTTATTATGTAGGTGTCTTGGCCAGGTAGGGGTCAGACAACACAGTCACTTTATGCATTGAATCCGAGGGCCACTATAATTGGTTAGGAACCTCTGCTTGTAGTGTATGGGAGTCTCAAGCCTCTCCTAGGCAAGACATACATGCTGCATTTAGGAGCTCACATATCCTCCCCTTGGTTTGCTTTTTTTGGCTATATATTTTTTAGAAGTGTGATCTGTGTATGCTATCTTTCTTAGGGTTGCGTAGTTAGATTGATTCTTTTCTTTTTGTTGAGTCATTGTGGATCTGGGTGTGGCGCTCCACTGTTCTCATTGTTTAGTGGGACTTTCACCTTCTACGTCTCCTCCTCCTTTGGGAGAGAGAACAAGATAGTCCAGGCAAACTAACTCTCACTTTGATTCACACACCAATGGTGACCATGAGCCTGAGATCCCAGAGATCCTTAATATTCCGCCTCACGTATGGGAGGTTGAGCCTTCAAGCACATATGGGACCTCGGTAGGGTCAGACCATTCTATGGCTGGGACATCTCTGGATGATCCTTCACAATTCCTGGGCTATATGCACGCAAACCGATGGTATTGGTCATGTAGTCTGAACCATGAGACTCACCATGCACCCACTAGCACTAGCACGATTAGGTATGGCATGCCTGATCTTCTCAAGACCGGTCTGAAACCCAATGTCAAATCAGGTGTTGACCCTGGTGTTGCACCCGGGGGCACTTCCACTCCTTTCCAGGAAGAGAGGTTTGGTATCACTAGCCATCTTACTCCTTCCATCCTTGTAGTGGAGGTTCCTTCACACATGCATCCTAGGCCCAGCACTGCCATTCCCATTCGGGGGCTTGATCCTAGACATGTGAATATTGGGGGCACAAGTTACATCCCTTCCCATATTCCATCATCTTCAACACCGATCCCTTTAAAATCTATTTTGACGACACATCCTCTTCCTTACTCCAGTAGTCCTTTGGGATAGAGTTCTATCATTAGCCATGTTCACCTCGCATCTAGTCACACCGTAGTGTCACAAGGCTATGTTCCTCCTCACGTGTCAGTCGGGTATGGACTGTCTTATGGACCGGCTTATGGTAAGTCTTACGGAAAATATTATAGGCCATCTTATGGATAGTATTATGGATAGTCTTATGGACCATCCTATGGACAAACCTATAGACCTTATGGGTCCGGGTATCAACCCTCTTATCAGTCTCCTAACTATGGATTCATAGCACCCCGGCCTCAAGGTACTCCAAACTACAATATGCAACCCTATAGGGGTAAAGTTGGAGGAGGTTACTATCCCACTGGCCAAGGCCATGGTGTCTATAATAATCAATCTTATCAGGGAGCTTGGAACCAAATATCTAAACCTAGACTTTCTTTCCTTGCAATGCTAAACCTACCTAACTTGTCGAGATTGACAAATGATCCAGTTGCTCATGACCAGGCATGGCCAGTCATTCCCTCCAAGATTCCTTCAGACATTCCAAAGTTCAAAGGTAATACTGGTGAAGATCCTGGTGAGCATGTCACAACGTTCCACCTTTGGTGCTCTTCAAACTCCTTCAATCATGATTTGGTTCATTTAAGACTATTTCAACACACCCTTACAGGGCCTACGGTGAAGTGGTACATAGAGTTTCCTGGGGGGACTTATACATCATTTAATGACCTAGCTATGACCTTCCTCAATCACTTTCAGCTACCCGTGCGTTATGATGCCGGTACTGAACTCTTGTCAACATTTTGGTAGGACAAAGCCATGCATACATTTGATCACATTCTAGAGTGGCACAGATGGAATAGATTGATTAAGGCCTTTATACCACTAGAGTTCCTTTTGGAATGGTTCCTCAAGTCTTTATTTCCTTACATAGCGAAGGATGTTTCCACATTCAAAGTGCAGAATGAGGATTAAGCTATATTTAGAGCTCAAGAATTGGATTTGATTTATGTTCAATCTGGGATCTTGTATGAGATCATACCGAACACACCTAGATCCAATTTCGACCCTAAGCTTAAACCTGGGCCACATGTTGATGGAATTGTTGGCTCCTTGAGTGCTAAACCCGTAAGCTTGGTTACAAACCAAATGAACAATTTGTCTATTAACCAGCCAATGTTGGGACAAGCTATGACTTCGTCTCATCCTACCCAAATGATGGATGTACTTTCAGTGCAATTGTCAAACTAGAAGGGTAACCAACAACCTGGACGGAATAAAAAGAAAGGTAAAAACAATTGAAAGGGTGGGAATAAGAATGAAAATGATAATAATGATAAGAACAACAACAATGCTGGAGGGGACAAGAAACCTAAGAATGAGGTTAAATTTCCTTGTAAGCTTTGTGGGGACAATCACCTCACTCACTTGTGTCCTCGGATGTAAGATGCCTCGAATTTCATCGCACAAGGCCCAGCTGTGCTGACAAATTCTTTACCACAAAATCAGAATATGAACTCGAGGACCGTGGATCTTGGTGGTGTTTCTGGTGGCACTCCAAACCCGTCAAACACCACTAGTGGCCATGGTTGCATTAACATGGTGAATGCCACAAACCTTGTGACTCATTCTAAAGATTATGGTATGCCACAACCAGACCTAGGAAAAGAACCCGCTCCACCTAAGAGCCCTTTGCGTATCGAAAAACCTAGTGATGAGCCCGAAGCTTCGCCTCACATTCCTAAGGGATTCTTGAAGTGTTTGGGGCACAATCCTAATTCCCGAGCCACCCAGAACTATTCTATCGTCGAGGATTTGGGCCGGACTCCTTGTGCGATGTCTTCTTTAGAAGTTCTTCAGACTTGTCCTCCACAAAGGAAATCCTTGTTGTATGCTCTTGGGGTGGCTGATGGAAGCTCTCCTTCGATGATCAAATTTGAAACTCATGGAGTCCATCCTTGCTTTCCTTACTATGTGTCCCTTTTGGTGCATGTAGAGTGTCTAAACAACACCATCAAGTGCATAGTGATTGATGAGGGTGTTGATTCCGTGATGTCTTTGTCATGTTGGAAGGGGTTCGGTTCTCCTACATTGCCTAAGTTAGGAAACATGTTAACTACATTTGATTGAAGATCGTTTCGGCTGCACGACATTCTTCCTTCCCTTGAGGTCCAATTGGGAGCGAATACCATTGCGATCGAGGTCGAGGTGGTTGATGCGCCCCTTGACTATAATATTTTACTGGGTAGGAACTGGATTTACAATATGCAAGCGGTCGCATCGTCACTCTTCCAAGTTGTTTGTTTTAATTTGGATGGAAAAGGTTGTGACGTTTGATCATATATCCTTTGATAATTATAGTTCAAAATCATTGTTGGGAGCTTCTATCCCGGTTATCGATCTTTTTCAGCCGACAACTGAGAATATTGGGGTGGGAATGTGTTGGGTGTTATAATGTCTAAATTAATTCACCTATTCTTTAATTATCAACCGGGGTTGGTAAGCTTAGAGTTGACACAAAATACATGCAAAGGTAGAGAATGTCATGTAAATATTTTAACAAACAAAAGATCGAAAGATCTTTCAAAATGAAAGACTGAGTCAAACTTCCTAAAAATGCAATTAAGGTAACTAAACTGAGATAAAAGATTAACTCAAAAAATTGTCTATTTTATACCTTTGGACTGAAAAATATATAATCAAGAACTTACTTATTCAAAAGGAAAACTAAAGTGCAAGGAAGACTTAACTTATAAGCAACTAGAAAACTTAATAAAGAAAACTTAAATAAAATAAGCAAGTAGAAAACTTAATAAAGAAAACTTAAATAAAAGAAGCAAGTAGAAAACTTAATAAAGAAATATTTTTATTAAGACAACCTAAAAACATACTAAGGAAAACACTAAATCTTGCATGCAAACAAAATAAATCAATTCAAAAGGAATAGACACAAAACCATATAACCATAAGACAAAATTAAGAATAACTTAAACTACATTCAAAGTAAAAGAAATAAAGAAAATGATGAAACTTTTAATAAAGAATTTAAAACAATTAAACTTTAACTTAAATGTTTAACAAAATCTATTATTTAACTATTATAGTCAAAGCATAATTCAAATATCAACAAAACAGAGCTGAAAACAATCTTAAAACACATAAAAACACTAAAAACAAAACTAAAGACTGAATGACAGACTAAACTGTGGGTTTGAAAGGGGTGGCTGAATAACATACTGAACAGGCTGTCTGAATAGCAGGCTGCATAGTAAAAAGGGTAACCTAAATAAATTAATATTCAGCTGAAGCCATGCAGATGTAATTCTAATACATTAGAACAATAAATAAACCTATGTAATAATAAATTAACCCTAAACTAATTCCTGAACAAAAGAAATCATTTGCATATTAAACTAATAAATGAACTGGAAATTAACTTGCATAAATTAAAAACAGGAAAGGAAATAATAGAATTGAATCTATTCTAAATTCATGAAAACAACTTATTCTATATTCTTGAAAAAAAATACTGAAAGTAATGCTGGAAATGAAAATAATTGGAAACAAAATGACTATAAGCAAACAACTGAAAACAAGCTATGTGCGCATCTAACTAATTAACTTTTGAAATAAAACTAAGTTAATGTATTGCAGAAAACAAGAAAAATAACATTTACTATAATCTAATGGAAACAAATCAGAAATTAAACTCGACTAGCTAAAACGGAATAAACTAAGCTAAACAAAGAAAATGAACCTCTGGTTGATGAGGGGCCCTCTCAGCAATTAGGGGTGATTCCTGGCTAACTTCTACTCAAACACAATGTTCAACAGCAATGCATACAGCTCTTTATTCAGATGGTGGAACATAAATACAAAGTTCAAGAGTAAATCACATCAAGAACTCTTCTCTTAACTCTGTTAATTAACTGGTTTTCTAGCTAACTGAGCTCTCTCACAGAGGTTGCTTTATATAATTATTTACAAGGATGAGCAAGTTGACCCTTTAGTGGTCAACTAATCTTTAAATTTGGTCGACTATAATGGAGTTTAGTTGATCATAGGCCAATGCATAAACATTTCCTTCTTCAATGCAAGTCTAGATCTTTTCATTGGACAACATACACACAGGTTCCTTCTCCAGCGCAAATGATCTGCAGAGGTGGCACACGACTCCTTCTTCAGCATGAACATAGAATGGTGGCGAGCCAAGGCATCTTACATGATAGGTTTTCTAGAATGCAGGTCTTTCTATTCTTTAAATGAGCATACTAGTGGTAGTTTGGAATCAAGTAGAGGAGGCCATGAGCGATCCTTCTAGGGCGTGAGTTGAATGCGATAGTCCAGCGCATGGATGATTGTCGTGGTGGCAAGTGAATGAGAGCATAGGCTGGCAAACAGTCTAGAACACATCTCCATTACCATATGCATGGGTAACTAGATCATTGGTAGTTGGTTCATGTTTTAAATGGCCAGAATTAATTCTCAGCAGCAGGCAGTCTGCTAGGAGATCTGGATGGAGTGTTGAACGGAAGGCTGGGACGTGAGCTGGATACATTGGGCATTGATCTAGGGTGAATGGGGTGTCTATATGCTAGGGTGCTTCAGGACTGGAGTGTACAGCAACAAATTTTGACATCTGGAAAACCACCAGCGATTTTCATGGAACAGGATGAATGACGAGCTGGACGCCCAACTGGTCATGCTATGCGAAAAGTAGGCTGAATGCGTTTTCCATAATAACTTGGCTTAAAAAGATTATAAAACCTACAAAAAATTATACAAACTAATTAATACATCAAATATGCTTTAATAATGTCATTTTTAATTGATTAAACCATAAAAATGATAATAATAAAATAATTTTATAAAAACCTTAAAAACACTCATACCTGAAGTTGAATAATAATCTGCATGACATAAAACATACAAAAGATGATGAAATATGTATTTAAATGAATAATTTATCTACCAAAAATGATAACAAATCAAGGATCAATAGAATGTATCCTTCGCTAATGGGAACTTTTAGTTGTGTCACACCTGTTCTTATGATCGGTTCTAGTCTTGGTAAGGCTTAAACATCGTTGAGTTCAGTTCCTTTTCGCACTTCACATATGGAGGATCCTTGGAGTCTTCCTTCTCTGAGTACTTCAAGTGAAGTTTCTATACGTGCTGAGGTGAACATGCCATTGTCTACAACTATGGTGGATTATCAAGCTAATCTTTATTTGGGTGTAGAGTCTAGTCCTTCCTCTTCATGGATAGAAGAGGAGGACCCTTATGCATTGTCTTCTTGGGAAGTGTCGCCATCTCACTCACATGACTTCCTTGATGAAATATTTCTATCAGACGAGGCTATTCTCTAGGCTGTGTCTGGGTTAGAACAACCTTGGGGAGATTTGCATCATAGATCTTATTTCCTCCCTAAGCTTGATGATATTGAGTGTGATTACTTTAAGGTGATCTTTAGTGAGAAAATTGGTAGGACCGTGGTCCGATTAGGCTCTCCTAGAAATTATTCTGAAGGGAACATGGCTATATTGTCACCAACTATACCTATCAATATTTCTTATGTTCCTGGAAAGATTGAAAACGTGTACCTTGGGGCAGATTATTCCCCTGATGAGATTAGAGAGTACACCTAGGTTTTTAAAGAATGTTGAGTGGTGTTTTCTTGGTCATATGAAGACATGTTGGGAATTGACCACATCATGGTTGAATGTGGCATTAGGATTTATTTGGATGTTAAACCTGTTTGACTAGTTGATCATGGGGGCACAACCTTGGCGGAGCCCGGGAATGGGCTCTATATTAAGAAGTAATATGCATGATTCTCATCCAGGGATGATTTGTTGTATATTAGTGTACATTTTCATATCATAGTTTTGTTCTGCTTATGGTGATTGAGTTTGTTGACTAGTTCCATTTGTTGTGGCAGATGTCGAAAGAGTCTTCGGTTTACATAGGATTCACTGATGGTGCTAGATACTGTTGATGTATATGTAACTTCGGAATGTATTCTTATGTATTGTAACCCGATTTTTATTTCGGGATGTTTCTATTATGTATTTGAGTCATGTTTTCATGCCCCAATGTTCTGATCGGGAGGATTAATAATGTAAACAAGTCTTGTCAAGTCATTGTGTAAGTCCCCACAGTTTCAGGGCACTTGAGTTATTATACACTAATTAAGGTGTAGGATCGAGTAAGTAATTGTTGGTTGGGCCGACATAATTAAGTGCACTTCAAGTGAATGAAAGAATATAAATAGAGAGTGAGAGTCTCTCTATTTATCACTTGTACATCACATCACTTACTCTCTCAAGTGTGGCGCACTAGTGAAGAAGGAAATATACTGGGACTAGAAGATTACTGCTGTCGGGAGTGCATCTTACTGTTTTGGGGTCTTACATCTTGTGGTGATTCTATCTTTGAGGAAGTTGTGGGGTTTTCTCCATTTATGGTTTCCCCGATCAAAACTCTTTGTGTCTCTTGTCTCTTGTGATGTGCTTATGTTTTATTGTTGTGCTTGTTATTCTCTCAGTGAAAAGATCCTAACCTAATGCTAGCTTAAATGTTGAAAAACTAACATGGTATCAGAGCTAACCTGAGAAGAAGACATTGTGCAGCTATAGAATATAGGGATTCTTAATTTTTGGGTCTCTCTCCACAATCTATCAGCAAAAGTATGCTAGGATGACTCTCCATTGAAGGGTGCATCTTTCTGTCGAAGCGGAATTCGATTTCGAGCATTTTCAGTTTTTGATGCAGAAATTAGGGATTTCTACAAAAGAGGAATTTTTGAGTGAGACCAGAATAGGCTTGTTCTCCTCATAAAAACCGAAATTTAGAGACCTGGATCAAGAAATTTGGTTGGGTGAAACTCCGGGAAAGTCAAACCCTTGTTTGACCCCGAGCTTGAAAAACCCTAAATACTAAAACTGATAAGTTTTGGTAAAGTCGCTATATTATGAGGTTGGAGAAGTATCAGAAGATAAAAATTGCATGGCATGAAGATAAAATCCCGATGAACACTGTGTCCACACTTCAGCCTCATATTCACTATATTCTGAGAGATATGATCCCTCCAAGTTAGGGTTCCAGCCTCTTCTAGAATTCATCCCTAAACAGGACACCTAGGGAGAATTGAAATATCTTGGGCTACAGAGGTCCAAATTGAATTCCTGAAGATGTTCAAGAAAGGGAACAGACTTTAATTTTGGTGGTCCGAATATTAGACTCAGAAGATGACCCAGTGACACGTGGCATGCCATACAACTTCGCTGTTCTGAACAGTCCTGTAACAGGTCACCTTGGGAAAAGGATCATAAATCCCAAATGGTGAAACCATTTCTGATGAAACCTATGGTGTTGGATCATGGATAGGAGAGGTTACCCCTGTGAAATATGTGAGACATAGAGGAGAAGAAATTTTAGAGATATCATAGAAACAATAACAGAAATTTTTGCAGAAGAAATTGGAAAATTAGGGCTTCCAGTTCCGGGAGCTTCCCTCCACTGTTTTCAGAAAAGGAGTACATTGGAAAGCTCCATTTGAAGAGATATATCTATCTATCCAATCAGATATAAAATATTCCAAGTTCTAAAAATTAGGGTTTCTGTGACAAACCCTAGATCAGTGAGCTCTAGAACCAAGACGAACACCTCAATTCGGTAAGATCTAATACTTTGCTATTTTCATTTGAGGTTCTCATTTCAAAGTGATCTATCACATCAGCTTGATGATACGCTTGGTGAAGTTGAAAAATTCCAAGCTTAGAAGAATATGATCTCTCTGAAGAAAATGGATTGGACACCTACATGAGTATAGAGGTTCCAATTCTAGAGGAAGATGAGGCTAGAAGCCTTACACAAGAAGAACTTGGTCAAGGCCAAGAAGATCATTGCTGATTCAGTCACGAATCAACTTGTACTACAAGTGTCTTCCATAAATACACCGATGATGTTTGATTCCTTGACCAAGCTATTTGAAGGGAAGAACAAAAATCAGAATATGACCTTAAGAAACCAGCTGAAGAATGTGAAGATCTAGAATGCAGAGACCATGCAGTCATAAGAGTCTCTCAAATCAAAGAACAACTTGAAGCGGTAAAAGAAAAAGTGAAGAATGCAGAAGTGATGATGGCCACCTTGAATGGCCTCCCAGGATTGTGGAATTCATTCATTCAAGGAATGTGTTCCAGAAGGAAGTGATTACTTTCAGCAGACTCCGTGAAGAAGAAGAAGCTCGAATCATAAGAAGAGAAGAGAAGATGGGAGCAATTGAAGATCAAGCTCTCACCTTCCAAAGAAGATCCCTCAAGCAATCAAGAATATGAAGAAATCAACTCTTAAAGAACCTCTTATCCACCTTAGCATTTGGATAAGAAACGATGCGATTATGAATGAAGAAGACGATGAAGTTGAAGGCTCAAGAAGGAGTCTACCCTCGAAAAAAATAAATATAAGTATTCAATTGTCATTTCATTGTTTTGTTATGCATTTGTTTATATTTAGTTAATGTATTATGCATGATAGAATGTTTGCATTAATGACAGTATACTACTAATATGCATTTGATGGGTAAGTAGATCATGGTGCTATACAACTCTCTATTGCTACTTATCTAGAATGAAACCTCTTTGCTGACATATTGGATTAGTGCACAATCTCAATGTTGTCCTGGTAGAGATGGAAGGAATCTAGAAAGTTTCAGTGAGATATGGATGAATGTTGTATTGGATAAAGTAGTTGCATGATCATATATTTATGCATAAGAATTTTCCAGTATGAATATTCCTTATGAAATGTTTCTAACCATACAACTGCATTTGACTTGTAGGAAAGACCGCATACATAATCGCCTACAAGCAAAGAAGAATGAAGACTTGTTCCAAAGAACAAGTGATGACAGTTCAAAGACAAAGAATAATATGACGAGTGCAGTGACATCATTGATGCAGAACCTTCTAGCCACCAAGAAGGGAAGACCAGTTGAAGAAGAATGATGTCAGGGTGCAGTATCTAGACCTGAAGAGAAGTTCATAGTTCCATCTTGCAGTAGATGGAAACATCGTGGGATATAAAGCAAGATTCATAGCACGAGGATTCTCATGAAAAGAAGGCATAGACTACGAAGAAACATTTACAGCTACTGGAAGTGAAGTCACATGACATGCATAATCATGTGTGAAAGTGAAAGAAGGCCTTGTACGAGTTCAGAAGACACCTATGGGATAACACATACATGATGAGCTTGAAAAATATTGTAACCTTTGCTACAAGGTTGATAAAGGATGACAAGCTCATAGATGGATGTGAGAAGAACTTTTGAAAAATTTCAAAATAGAGGATCTTGGTATCCAATGATCCTAGATGGATACTACTTGTCACTTCAGTACAGAATGTTTCAGTGCATAGAGTATAGAAGACAGATGGAGTACGATGCTTCGCTTCAGAGGGAGTGACTACAGAAGATCCTGAGGTTCTACATGATATGACATGATGGATGATGGATAGATTACTGATGACTCTAAGCTTTACTAAGAGTAAAGTGGATTCCAACCTTTGCTTCAAGGTTGAAGGAAAAATACCAGTGATGCTCCTGTTATGTGTCGATGCACTACTTTCTAGGTATGAAGGTGTGGCAGAGTACAGATGGAATATTCCTTGGACAAGGGAAGTATGCAGTAGAGATCCTGAATAGGTTCAGGATGATGGACTGCATGACCACACCTACGGCATTGAACATGAAGCTATTAAGTGATGTTTCATCAGAGACGGTTGATGCTACGATGTATCATTAGATGATTGGGTCCTTGATGTACCTGAGACCAGATATTTGCTTTGCTGTGAACACATTGAGACATGTTCACCTGATGGTTGCAAAGCATGCAGGGGTACAGTTTATTATGGACTCAAGTACGATGCGAATCAAAAGATTAACTTGGAGGGTTATGTTGATTCAGATTGGGCAGGCAGTGCCATCGACCGGAAGAGTACTTCAGGATGTTGCTTCAATATGGGATCAGGTGTGATCTCTTGGTTTAGCAGGAAGCAGTCTTGTGTGGCACTGAGTATAGCTGAAGTAGAGTATGTCGCAGCTTGTTCAGCTAGTTGTGAGGCAGTATGGCTACAGAAGCTACTGTCTGATATTTTTGATCTCCAGATGGATGCTACTTGTATACATTGTGACAACCAGAGTTGCGTGAAGTTGTCAGAGAATCCAGTGTTCCATGACAAGTCAAAGCATATCGTGATCAAGTATCACTATATCAGGGATATGGTGTAGAGAGGAGAAGTGAAGCTCTAGTATGTTGCGATGGAGGAACAGATAGCTAATGTATTGATGAAGCCATTGGCTAGGCTGAAGTTCAAGTACTTCAGAGAGAGACTTGGTGTTCTCCAGATCGAGGTTCCTTCCAAGAGAAAGTGATGAGACCCATAGCCATTCTGACATGGTGAGAGGTTTGGTTCCTTCCATGGTCAGATATAAGGTCTGAGCCATTCTGTCATGGTGAGAGGATTCAGTTCCTTCCATGTCAGATATGAGTGCTAGAGATCCAAAGCCATTCTGACAAGCAGGTCAGATGTAAGGGCTGAGCCATTCTGTCATGGTGAGAGGATTTGGTTCCTTCCATGTCATATATGAGTGCTGACTACCATTCAGGGAATGGAGGCACCTGGTTAGTTACCAGGAACACTCAGTCTGGGACTGAGAGAGCCATTCTGATGAGCAGGTCAGATGTAAGGGCTGAGCCATTCTGTTCATGGCTAAAGGATTAAGTTCCTTCCATGGTAGATGTGAGTGTTGGCCATTCTGTCGAGTAGGACAAATGTAAGGGAAACTGCCACTCTCAGGGAGAGTGGAGGTGCCTGGTCCATTACCAGGTAGCTCAGTCAGGGACTGGGGGCCATTCTGATGAGGGTGTAGGATTCAGTTCCTACCAGGTCAGATGTGAGTGCACAAATCTTTCATCACTGTGGTAGGAAGGGTTCCGGCCTGGGCGAGAGTCGTTCATCATTGTGGTAGGATGTGTTCCGGCCTGGGTGAATGTGTGGAAATATTTCATCACTGTGGTAGGAAGGGTTCCGGCCTGGGTGAGAGTCATTCATCACTATGGTAGGATGTGTTCCCACCTGGATGAATGTGTCATTCTGACGAGTAGGTCAGATATAAGTGCAGAGCCATTGCACAGATGTTAGTGATGTGATGTCCTATCATGCTGGTGAATGTGAGTGCTGGGCCTTTCTGATGTGATTGTAGTTTACTACATGATCAGATGTGAGTGCTGGGCGTTCCTTTTTGATGAGCAGGTCAGATGTAAGTGCTGGGCGAAGACCTACCTGGTGGCTAGGCCTACAACCAGCATGAAAAAGGGCTGGCTCTGTAGAACTTCCTATGACGAGATAGTACACACATGATGATGACCAGAGGAGATCCAGATCGAGCTATGATCCAGATCCAGTTATGATGACTCCGAGAGATCCAGATCGAGTGATGATCCAGATCCAGCAGTGATGATCTAGATCGAGAGATGATCCAGATCCAGATCCAGATCGAGTGATGATCCAGATCCAGTGATGATGTTCTATGACGATCCAGATCGAGAGATGATCCAGATCCAGTGATGAAGATGACTTGAAGATGAATATGACTTGAAGACAAAGATGATCCAGTTGATACAGAGAAGAAGATCAGTGCTGAAAATCGTGTCAAAAGAATACCTTCCTAGTTAAGAGGGAGTGTTGATGTATATGTAACTTTGGAATGTATTCTTATGTATTGTAACCCGATGTTTATTCCGGGATTTTTCTATTATGTATTTGAGTCATGTTGTCATGCCCCGATGTTCCGATCGGGAGGATTAATAATGTAAACAAGTCTTTTGAAGTCATTGTGTAAGTCCCCACAGTTTCGGGGCACTTGAGTTATTATACACTAATTAAGGTGTAGGCTCGAGTAAGTAATTGTTAGTTGGGCCGACATAATTAAGTGCACTTCAAGTGAATGGAAGAATATAAATAGAGAGTGAGAGTCTCTCTATTTATCACTTGTACATCACATCACTTACTCTCTCAAGTGTGGCGCACTAGTGAAGAAGGAAATATACTGGGACTAGAAGACTACTGTTGTCGGGAGTGCATCTTACTATTTTGGGGTCTTACATCTTGTGGCGATTCTATCTTTGAGGAAGTTGCGGGGTTTTCTCCATTTATGGTTTCCCCGATCAAAACTCTTTGTGTCTCTTGTCTCTTGTGATGTGCTTATGTTTTATTGTTGTGCTTGTTATTCTCTCAGTGAAAAGATCCTAACCTAATGCTAGATTAAATGTTGAAAAACTAACAGATACCACACCCAAAACTCAGCTTTGGCTTCTTGGGTGATTTATAATCCTATGATTCAAGTATTGTCTTTAGGAGGGGTTTGTCTATGGCCTTCATCAAACAATGTCGTATATTATAGTGTTATTATTGAGTTATTGCGTGATGCCATTTCACATGGTATTTACTCTCTTGAGGTACGTATTGATTCGTAGTTAGTGGTTTCACAACTTAATGGCTTGTATCATGTTAGGGATCCAACTTTGTTATGAAGGTTCTTGCATGTCAGGTTGCTTTAGCGACAATTTGAGAACATAACATACATTCATTTCATAATAAATTTTAATCAAGTTGATGATTCATATGCTAACTATGTACTAGATTGGCATTTGTTTCACGGATGATAAAGCATTCAAAAACATTTACACATGTAAATAAAATAATAATTGATCATCATAGGTATTTTTCATTAAAGTATATGTCCAAAAATGTGGTGTCATAATACATGAGTGTCATATACAAAAATGGGGCTTCCAAGCCACCAAAATATACTACACAGTCATACAAAAAATATATACACCCCAGCCTCTAAGCCTGTGGAGGAGGATGGTGCTGATCATGGTAGCACACTATGACTCTAGCTAGCCGACAAAATAAACGAACCCATGCCTGTGGTACTCCAACCACCTGGTGCTGCATGGCCTTAGGAAAGTCCTCGACTTGCGACACGGGAACCCTATGTGTCAACTAAACGAAGTTCATGTGAATGTTTTGGAGTGTACGCTCTGCATCTACACCCATGATCTCATCTCCTCTTCCCCTCCATTGATGACGAGGGAAATCGTTTAGACATCATGGTCCCGCATCTACATGTACATGAAAGAGTATCACTATATGTCATCACACCAAAAACATGTCTTTTTGATTCCATATATAAAAAAACACAAAATTATTTAATAATTAAAAAAATCAAGGTTGGAGTCGAGATTCATTACCTATCTCTCAGTATGCAGAGCCTGGTGGTATAGGCATGTCCGGGTCTCCATGAAATTCGATCCCTGGATAGGGATAGTCATATATGGAGATGATCTATCTATGCCACCAGAGAAAGAATTCCATTGGGTAAGGGTTGGCCACCCGCCCCCCTCCTAGTCTTTGCATGACATTTTCCCAGCATAGCTGAGCCAGATCTCAAAATATGTGTGGGGAAATCTCAACTCTAGGGCTTAGCCCCAGCACACGCTAAAAAAAGAAAGCACTCAGGATGCTTTCGTAACCGAAGTTCCCCACCCGCCCCATCTTGCAGTTAGTAAGATGATGTTTCATGTTGCTCAGCAGCAAGGTATTCCAGTCATATATTGTAGGATGCATACACTCCACTGCATAGAAAATAAAAGGCCTTGAAGCTTGGTGGAGAGATGCCAATCCCACTATCCTTCCTAGAGCCAATAGTATGGCTTTCAACCTGAGGTTTTGGATCGAGTTTATTGGGATTTGATTCCAAACCTTCTCCGTATCTAGGATAGAATACACGGTAATGTACTCATATATATTGAGCTCGCCTCTTGACCCATGAGACTGTACATTTACCACCTCCCCTCTATAGGAAAATCTTGTGATAAATTAAATTTCCCCAACCTCGATGCTGAGGGACATCCCGTCTAGCTAAAAAGTCTTCGAGTCAGAATCATAGTAATCCCCTAGCAACTGGAGTAGCCTTGGATTTTCCCTTAAGATTCCAAGGCACCAAAGCTTGTATAGTCCACATGCCCTTAAGGTATTTTGAGCCATTATATCAGCCTGCAGTGCCTCCTCAACATCACCATGTTCACCCTCTCTCCATTCTAGAACCATCCTGCACAAGAATTTCCAAATTTAATTAGAATTTTCCTTTGATTTTCTTGTTTGCGACCCTATACACGACTATTTGCAAAACATCCACGTATGTACGTGGGTTTTGTGGTGTTTTCCGTGTATATCTAGCCCTATATGGGGAAAAAGGCACGATTTTTGCATGGGTCGAAAATGCCAATTTGGGATGGCCCAAAATAAAAATTTGACCATCAAAATTAAAAATTAAAACATGTAAATTGAAGAGATGGGCATGGGATCCTACCTGAACTAGACAGAATGTGATTCTATGGACTGATGCTCCCTAAATCAGTTGCTGAAGTTCGTGGTCTCAAATGCACTATGGTGGGTAAAATTTCAAATGGTATGGAATTTTTTTTTCACTATGTTATAGGAAATGTTTTGAAATTTTTACCCACTTTCTATAGCTGTTTTTTACCATTTTTGGACCGTTTGGACTAATATGATGTTGTAGGAACCCGTTTTGAGTGTGTTTTGACTGAGTCTTTGATCCATTTGATCTTATAACAGGTATAATGTATGAACTGACATATAGGTTAGGATTTCATGTCCGCCTGCATTTTGCGTGACCTTATGACCATTTCACTTTAACCTTAGGTTCAAATCCATTGTATGATATCACGAAACCTTCATGCTAATGTTATAAGTGGTATTGTGTGAATGGTAGAGTTTTCCTATACATGGGTGCCCTAGTTTGATCCTATTTTGAATTTGGTACCCATGCTGAGATGCCTCCTTTAGGTTGTGGGATTCATTTTTTTAGTCCTGCCATATCCTTGAGAAAGAGCTTCATACTCCTTTTAAACTTTATGCTGGATTTTACCCATAGGGACTCCCTTGTATATGTCAAGTTGTAATTTCATTTCATGAGTTTTTCTTTCCTTATTGAGCTTTATGTTGACTCCCTGACTTCGAGTTATTAACCATATAGCCAGATCTTGTCTCATGTCTAGCCAAGCAGAGCATTTTATATATCCTTTGCACCTTGATCACACCTTTACCGGGAGGAGACCTTCCCCCAAGTGTCATTATCCTGCACATGTTTCCTTGCATTGAGCATAGGTATGTTCCACTGCTTAGAACTAGCTTTCCTGTCCTTGACACTCATCTCCTCTTAGCTATGTACTGTAAAGCATTTTTATTCCTTTTTCAATATTTTCAAAATATCAAAAAAAGTCCAAAAAAAATAAAAAAGCATAAAATGTCGGACGATAAAAGATGTTATATTTGGTAGAAATCGAGTCGTGTCGCATTTGAACAGAGCATTGTATATCACATCGATTGGTTGGGTTATTAGTTTGACTTTAGGAGCTGTACTCGTTACTCTAAGTTTATCTCCATTGATTGGTTATGCTTTCGGTCCCCATGGAGCCTCTGTTGATTCCTCCTGTGTCACAGAGATGCCCCAGTTTGCATATCGAGTCCATGCTACCTACCTTCATTCACCACTTTCCTTATGCTCTTGTTCGAAGGAAGTTGGAGCCTGAGTTGGCCATTCCTCAATTATCTTGAATTTGCATGTCAGCCATTCTCGGTACTGTTACTGGTTCATGCACATTTTTTGTTGTTGAGTTCTTCCACATTATATAGCATTGCTAAGTACCTTGTGTTGGTTGATGGGGGATTCCTTAATTCCTTCCTTCCAATGGACTCCATTCCATCAACATCAAATCATTTATTCTGGAATAGGAGTCTAGAGTCATTTGAATGCCTTGAGACTTACAGTCATCAGTGGTAGGTTCTCTCACCATCGGCAGTTTTTGGAATACATAAATGTACCCTAATCGATGGATTCTTCCAAGTGTTCGACCTCAACACATCTATTCACACTTGTTAGATTGCAATCTGTACCTTGATTCCCATTTTCTTTATCGGTGGGATATCTCGCGTCTATTAACGGTATACATCAATGATTGGTAATCAGACGATGGACTACTATGTTCGACCTTGACACATCTATTCACATATTAGGACATGTAATTGTAGCAGTTTGTGTAGAAGACCTTCCAGATTGGTGGCATTCCATATATGCTACCTCCTTGATTGTGCCAGTATTCATGAGATTTCAGCTCTTGTGATCATGATTCCATTATTTCCAGTGTATATCAAATATCTTCATGCATTATGGATATCTTTATCCATTGTATATTGTACGTCGTGATGACCACACATGACACTTTGTATATCATGCCTATTCATGTCCATTGTACTCTTATGTATCCGGGACTGCTATATATATTTGCAGTCACATGTAGATATTTATCATTGTATTGTACTGATGAGTGGCTGGTTATTCCACATAGGTCTTCATTACTCCACTTCTGGGATGGATTTTATAATATATCTCAGCCATCATGTTACCCCTCTAACCTCACACATTAGGGGGCATCTGTTATAGTTGATTTTACCACACCAGGTAGATCACACATTTGTGGCCTTCCCTATCCCTCTGCAGACTCTTTGGACCCCATGGACTTATATTATACTTTGATGTTCCAATATCATCCCCAAAAATTTCCTTTTTATACATATATGTGACTTTTAAAGCAATACCCGTTTGTATATGCAGCTTTTGACCTCAAAACCGTGTACATTAGGATGTGTGCAAAATGACAAATATGTTTGGATTTTTCCTCATTTGAGTCCGAGTAAATTGACTCTTGGCCTTCCAAATTCCTTGAGAATGCTCGGATTTGACCCTCCATTACCTCTTTGGAGTGCTATATAAGGAACCCCTTGGATACATTGAAAGAGGAGAAATTGAAGAGCAAGGAAACTATGGTCCATTGTTGCCTCAACTTTGCATATACTTGAGTCTGCATACCTTTATCGGAGCACATATTGTTATTCCAAAGATTTCCTTTTCTTTGTGATCTTTCTATTGAGATATGGAGGATTGAAGTGGTGGAGGCCTAGGTGGAGGACTCGGTTTCTCTGGTTCGCAGAAGTGCCGATAGAGTTTGTCACTATTGTATCTCTGATTTATTAATAGAAATATCTTTTCTTGTCCAATTCATGTGCATTTTGAATATGAATATTGAATCCATGGATGTATTTAATTGCTTGCACATGGTTGATTATATATTCTAGGATATCTCTAACACGTTTATATATATCATGCTTTATTTGTTTTCTGTTGTTGAGAGCAAACTATAATTGCAATTGCATTGGAAAAGCTCAACGGGGATCTACTTCAACTATCCATAATAAGGTACGATTCGATATCCCTTAGTATTAGATTTGCATATTGGGAAAGATTGATTTCTGGTGTCATACTGTCTGTTGTGGTACCCCCAAGACATAGGAAATTTTCTCTCCATAATAGACAATGTCTATGGTTGGGAGGAAAGTCTTCCTTCTACAACCAATTTCCCATATCTTGAGATAAGTATTTCTCACATAATTTTATTTATTTTTTAACATATTATTATGCTGATTATGTGAAAAGGTGTCTGAATTGAATTATCTATATACTTGATTCTTGTATGTCATAATCTAGTTACAGGGATAATGGACTCTGTAGTATTCGAATTCAATATGTTTTTCATTTTGATTTTCTTTCTCTTCTTCAAAAATTGTAACTATGACTCTACGATACTTTGAGGGTCGAAACCATATGTTATGGATCAACAATATATGTTCATTTTTGTGATTTGGGACCTATTCCATTGTGTCTGGAACAATGTTTCTAGTAATGATCACCTTTTTTTCTTTAAAAAAGAAGTATGTATGTCCAAGATATGTTCGTTTTGGTCCAATAGTTTTTCCAGTTCCAGGTTGAGCACACCAGTTGTTAGATTGGAAATGTTCTATGCATGGATCTGCTCCTATTTGCAGATATAAGTTTTGATAATGTATTTTAAAATGTAATATTGATTGATGGCTGGAGGTAAGAATCCATGCAATTTAAAATATATTAGTGAAAAATGGTTGTAGGGGACAATCCTTGGGAGGTGATTTTGTGGGTTATGATTGTAGTCGATGCCTTTTGTTCTACTTAGGTTGTGGTGTGGTTGTAGGTTACAACCTACATATGTTTCATGGGGTGTGTTTTTCTTAGTGTTTATATTCACTGAATCACACACTGAACACCACCACAAACTAATTAAACCTGCAAACAATTAACGACACAAAACTTGACAATTATAAACAATGTTTTCAATGATCTTTATGAAGTAAAAGAATTTAATGTAGGACCTTAATCACACTATGATAATAGATTCATCATTCATGCACTAAATGCGTTTATGAACTTAAATTTAATGATTGATAGAATTTATTAAGTATTGAGATGATTTAACTAAGGGCGATGAATTATTTAATTAAGTAACACAACCTTAGTAATGTTAATTAAAGTTAGAACTTTAAGTAATCATTTAATGGTTAGTTTTCCTAACCTTATTTTGTTGTTCTTAAACCAAAGTTTAGAACCTTTTTCCTTTTCATAAGGGCTAGGGACATTACAGTTGGCCTATCAGTTGATTTGGGAGGAGGCTCAAGATGACGACTCTTATTGGTGGATTCCTTTGTTGTGGGGTGGTAATATTCCCCCAAAAAATAAATATTTTCTTCTAGTTGACTCTTAACAAAAGAATCCTTACATGGTATTCCCTGTGTAAAATAGGCATGTTTGGACCCGGTTTTGCGTTCTTTGTAAATATGACCTGAAAATGGTGGAACACTTATTTGTGGATTGTTCTTTCTTCAAAGGTGTGTGGTTAGAGTTGGGTATGAGGATTCATTTTGTAAATAGATGGGATTATGGTTGTTTGGAAGATAATTTAAAATGATGGTATGATCGTCATCGAGATATCTATCCTCTATCACTTATAGCTTTGTGGGAGGTGTGGAAGATGAGAAATAGGGTTATTTTTCAGGAAATGGTCCCTTCTATTTTTCAGGTTGCTTCAATAATCATGAGATCTTGGTTTAAGTTATGTAATAAAATTGTCCAAGTCCCTTCTAGGAGGATCTTGTAGCCTGTTTTTCAAGAAAACTTGGCCATTTGATTTTTTGATGGAGCTCAGGAGGGTGGTTGGTGCGGTGCAGGCATGGTGATCTTGGAAAGTGATTCTAGCATGTCATATCTTTGGATTGGAGATAAATGTGGTACAAATACTTGGGCAAACCATTTTGCTTTGTGGGGGCTATTATGGTAGGTGAGGATATTTTTTGTCCTAAATATTCAGGTTGTTGGAGATTCTAAGGCTATCATAGATTGGGTGAATGGTTCCACATATATTCATTCAATGGTTCTGGAACATTGGCTGGCTAGATTTAACTACTTAATTTATGGTTTCTCTTATATTGCTTTCAACCATATCTATAAAGAGTTCAATGTGGAAGTGGATCTTTTATCAAAGAAAGGAATTGGCGATTTGAACGGTCTATTAAATTTTGAAGTTTTCAGGGATGGAGTACGTTATGACTCTGGTTCCCTAATTTTTATTGATGTGGTTTAGTTTTTGTCATGTGCTATATGGGTTTTCAGTAATGCCACCCTTTTTGAACATTTCATGTTGGTACTTTCATCTCAGATGGATTTAGTAGTTTTTTTGTATCTAAGTTACAATTAGATATGTAAAAATATTGATATTTTATCCATGTGTGAATTTTATTCACTAGTTATATGTTTTGATGTAGTGATGTCAGCAACTTTGATTCTATTGAATAACAAGTGTTTTTTTTGGTGTGAACAAAAAAAAGTGAAAAAGTTTGTTTTGAGGAACTTATTACACAATTAAGTGCTTCACACCAGTGGGTTCTAACTCAATATTTCATTAATAAACTAGATTAAATAATATAGTGCATTCATTTTATGATAAACAATTTATAAAATCCACATCATAGAGATAGTTATGACAACAAAAAAGAAAAACAAAGAGAATAGTGGTATTTATTCCATATTTTTGTTAATGACAAGGAATACCCATTACTTTGATGCATGTTCGAATTATCCTACTCAAAACCATAAAATTATTTAGGATTTAAGTGTTAATGTTATGTAGTCTACCTCTTGTTCTAGCAATGGGGTACCAAAAACATATTGAAACAAATAATATTTTAGCATTCACAAATTATGCGAAAGTGAAAGTGGTATCACTAATAGGTGGCATCATTTTTATAGAAACCAATATTGGATATATAATGCATTGATTTGCAATGTTCATAAAAAAAATTGACCTACAAGACTGAAGTGATTTGCACAGTTTCTCATGGACACTTCCAAGAGTTATTGCTACAGCCATACATTTACTTGTTGTCCCGGAATTGTTGATAATATTGTTGCTACACATGCCTCTTTAATTATTTTATTCTAAGGTGTATAGAGACACCGAAGAAAAAATACTAAAGGAGAAGTATAAAATTGAGAACATATTTCATTGTCATATTCCATTTGCAGAAATAAATAAATATGGAAACTATTTATTCCTTTGCTAGTAAAATTCATTAGAAACCAAGAGGATTCACACTCAAAATTTTGAGTGTGGATCCTCTTGAGTTCCACATGGAAAGTTATATCCATGCACATATACTGTGAGAATTAATCTTGGATTTCATTCATTCTAGGACTCAATATTTAATTCTATCCATCACCCATGCAAGATGTTTCTTGAGAAAACCCATCCTACATCTGAGGTTTCTAGAGCCCCAACATGGAAACTTCTTGGTTGACCTATGCTAGAGCATTAGAATGGAATGCGACAACCTGAGGGACTATTGAGAATAGAAGAGGGCTTGATTAGTTTTGTTATGAGGGTTAATGGGGGGTGAGTGATAATGGGTTGGGAGAATTGTAGATGAGGTTTGGCACTATATATTTTCTAGAATGGATATTCCTTGATCGACTTGTGCGTGGGCACTGAAAGGGAATTGGAATAGTGATATGATTCCTTATGTTTTGTAGTTTGATGGGGGATGGGTTATAGGGATTGGAACTAAGGTAAATGGACTTGGAACTAGATACATGTTTTATTTTTGGCTATTCTTTATGTTGTGAAGGATGATTTATGGGACGAGTAAAGGACTTGGGACACTTCACCCCCTTATGGACTAATATACCTATCTTGGGGGTGGTATCTTCCATAGAAAGAGAAATTATGGTAGAGTTCCTATGCCTATTTATGGAGAAGTTTGAGAAGACAACTCTAGAATCTTATCCTCTAAAACCTAATATGTATAAAATATACATTGAAGGAAAGCACATGATTTGGACACATGGAAGAGATAGTATCACACATTTATTCGATCATCTAAATTGTCAATCCGAGAGAATAAAATTTACTATGGAATTAGAAGAGAACACGAGCTTTCCATTCTTGGACATTCTCATTTGAAAGAAAAGAGGATTCCACACTTCCACACCAAGTTTATCGAAAGAAGACTCACACTGATCAGTATTTGTATGCGAGTTCTCACCATCATCATTCTAAAATACTAGGTGTCATAAACATCCTCCTCACTCGAGCCATTAAAATTTTAGATGACAAGCATTTAAAAGAAGAGTTGATGCACCTTGAGGACATGTTCAAATTAAATGGATACATCATAACACAATTCAATAAGGTTGTCCTAAATGCTAAAAAGTGTTGTCAAAGAAAGAATAATAATGAGGTTGAAATATCATAAATTAAGGTCTCCTTTTCTCCTCCTAACTCCCTAAGTAATTTTCTATACCATGCAAAATATATGATTTACCCAAGATAACAAAAATGGGTATATAGCGTTCCTTTTTCTTGTGGTAAACTATACATTGGGGAGACAAGGATATCCATGCAATTAATATGAACACTCTGCCATCATCAGACATAACCGAATCAAGAAATCAAGTTTAGTTAAGCATTCACATAACACAGGACATCACATCTGCATTGAGCACTCAAAGATGATTGTGATTATGGATCATTATGGTAAAAATAAGATATTGGAATATTTAGAGATTGAGGTAAGCCCTAATAATTTAAATATAGATGAAGGATGGACAATCGGTGAAGCTTGGAATCCTATTCTTCATAATCTTAATTCGTGTTGATAGGCATATTAATCCTTATTTGGATAGGTAGGTTGGCCATATGGATTGGTGCATGGATGATTATTATTAATTCATGTTGTTGATAGTTCTCTAGTTCTTGAGAAAATATATATCTTGATGATGGTCCCAACTATGGGATTGAAAAGTTGAGTTCAAGAAATTGTAAAGCAACATTCCTTCTTGTAAAACCTAAAACTACTATGGTACAAACTAAATCACATGAAGTGTAATGAGAAGTATTTCTTTAATATCTGGACATTGACTAGGAGATCCTCACTTTCCCCATTTAGGGTCTTGAGATGAAAATTACCCTGACCAATTTTCTCTTCAATTTGAAATGGTCCAAGCCATAATTGTTGAAACTTAGTTTGTTTTCCCTTGGATTCATTAGCTTTGTCCCTATTGTAGACTATGTATCCTACTTGGAAGTATTTATCATTAATAGAGAGCCTATCGAACCATTTCTTGACTAATTGTCGATGTTGATGAAACTTTTGTTTACATTTTTCCTTTTCCTTTTCAAGTTTTAAAAGGTTATTGATCCTCTATTCATATTGCATTATAGGTCACTATGTTTCTCTAATTTATTGAGTTAATTGAAGATATGGCAGATAGATCTTTATGCCAATTTATCTAGTAACCAGTTGCAGTTTTCTTAAGGATGTGAACTAAGTTTTTGTTCATGGATTCAACTACACCATTTCCTTGAGGGTAGTAGTTAGTAGCATATCTGGTTTTTATACCTTTTTCCAAAGCTAATTCATACCATTTTAATAATGAAAAGTATGTTTCATTATCAAAAACTAAGGAATTAGGGACACCAAACCTAGTAATGATATTAGACTCAAGGGAGAATATCACCCACTTCTTGTTCACAACCTTCAAGGGAATAGCTTCAGACCATCTTGTAAAATAATTTGTATATGCCAAGATTTATTTATGGAGCTGGGAATATTTAGTATTAATTTCTCCAATCATATCTAAACCCCATTGCTGAAATGGGCTATCAACTGAAACTCAATGCAGGGGAAATGTTGATTTATTTTATGTTCCTATTGATTTATGGCATACTTTACTATTTATACCATAAACATTCACATATTTGAATAGCATAAGTCAATAGTATCCTATTCAGAGTACTCCATGGGTGGTGGTATCACCTTCGAAGTGGCCTCTTTTCATACCATCATGAAGTTTTGAAAGGAAATTCTTGGCATTAAAATTTTCTAGGAACCTTAACAAAACATTGTCATAGTTGCGGTGAAATAGAACCCCATCGACCAATTGATATTGATAATATTTTAACCTTAGATATCTCCTTATAGTGGTTCCAAATATTCAAGGGCACATTTGTGGGTAAGATATTATTTCAGCTCATAGTACTGTGAATTTGTGGAAGTGGAAACATAATAAGCCTCATTTTCAAGCTCTGATATTTTATCATGCGATAATTCATTTCCTTCTTGAGAGTCCCTAACTTCGGCCGCAATCTTGAAGAGTCCTTGTCCTTTAAATTTTTTTGTATGTTTGGTTTCTTGGTCATAGTATTGGATACCTATCATCCGATGCACCCTTATTTCCCCTAGATATTTATGATCCAATAGATTTATTAGTACATAATGAGGTACTATGACCTTAATTTATGATTTCATAAGGTATGCCATGAAGTGATTAGTGACTTTAAAGACAATGTAGGTTTGTTTTTCGACTTCAAGATACCTTAGTTAAACTTCTTGTAACCATGAAATCATAAATGAGACAGGGACCTCATTATGTTGATGATTTTTTTGCATGAGTACAACTACATAGGAACTTTCATAGGAGAAATTGTGTAGAATGAAACCTTTGGTAAAATATGGTCTTATTAAGGGATGAGATTCAACTACTAATTTTCTAATTTGAACAAATTATTCCTTATCTTTTGAACCACATTTAGGTTTTGAATTCTTCTTAATCATGTCTTGTAGGGGCCTGACAATCTCAGAGAAATTTGGAACAAATGTGCATACAAATTTTATCTTTTTGAGGAAGGACTACATAGAATTCTTGTTATACAGGAAAGCAATCTTGAAAATAGATTTTGTCCTTTCAGGTTTAATCATCATTCCATATTTGGAGTTGATAAACCCTAAGAGTTTCCCTTCATGATCCACAAATATTTCTTTCTTAGTGCTTAGAGAAATCCCAATTTTTTTATAAAAATCAAAGATATATTTAATACTAGTAAGATTATCAATCCTCTTTGAGAAAATAGTTACATCATCTAAATAAAGAACCATTGACTTATTGAGCGATCCCCAAAAAGCAATATCCATTTCCCTCTAAACAGTAGCACCTACGTTAATTAGGTCAAATGTCTTCTTATGGTAAGCATATGACCACCATTTGGTTCTGGAAGAAGTCTTTAACTGATCATCGGTTGAGACCAAGATTTGATTACAACCCAAGAAAATATCCAATAAAGAGAACATATTCGATCCCGAAACACACTATAGAATATGATCCTTAAGGGAACTGGGTAGTTATCTTTCCGAGTCACCCTATTGAGGTTTCTGAAATAAATGCATAGTCTGATTTCAATGTTATTATTTCTTAACAAAACTAAATTTTTTACCTATTGTGTGTGGCATACATGAGAAATAGTCTTGGAAGTGAGCATTTTTTTAGTTCTATAGAATATGATCCATAGGGTAACTGGGTAGTTATCTTTTCGAGTTGGCGTATTGAGGTTTCTAAAATAAATACATAGTTTGATGTCAGTGTTATTATTTCTTAACAAAACTAAATTTGTTACCTATTGTGTGTGGAATACATGAGAAATAGTCTTGGAAGTGAGAATTTTTTTAGTTCTTTCTTCACAAAGGGTTCAAGATTGGGATGCATTTTGTGCAATTTTTTGTGGAACAGAATGACCTTCGACTTGAGTGGGATGACATGTTGCATAATTTTGGGATCGAATGTATTTTTATCCTTGTATTTCCAAGAAAACACATCTTTGTATTCTTTAAATAATCAAATGAATGTGATTTACTCCAGAGGAGTGCATCCATTTCTGAGATTAATATTTTTTTGGATTCTTTTATGTTCCCAAATTGATTTCCTCATACTACATTAATGAACTATTGGTATTACAAATTTTCTTCTTTTTAAACTTATCCTTGAGATCATAAAAATTCTCATGTATGAACACTATCGTGGGAATAATATCCCCAAATTCTATTTTATCTTCATTGGTTTGATTTTTAAGATATTTAATTGGATATTTGAGAGATTCATTGTGTTGTAACTCATTAATGTCTGAATCTTTAAAGGTATTTTCAAGGATGAGGAGTTTAATTATTTGTTCATCATTGTAAAACACCCTCCAGTTCGTTACATTGTCTGGTATAGAAGGTTTGAAAATTAATTCAATATAAAATGTATTAGTCATAAATCCCTCTCATTGAATTAATCTAGAAGCTACATTTTCTAGTATATCAACATCAAACATTCAAATTTGAGGATGGAAGTAATATTAAAAGAATAAAAACAATTAAGTAAATTCCATATGTCATGCTAGATTTTTTTTAAATGTTTAGAGATACAATGGATAGAATTGCGAACATGTTTAACTATGATCTCTAAATCACCATATACTTCCAAAAATTTAACTTTCGTATCTATTGATTTTCTCAATCCTTGAATGAGTGCTTCATATCTGACAGTGTTATTGGTGCACTCAAAATCTACTCTACATGGGTTTATTACCTTGTGGGTATATGAGGATGCAACCAATTCCTACACCCTCTTTTGAACTAGATCCGTCGACCTAAATTGATGTTAGCCTCCCTAAGAGTTGACTAGTTACATTGAGGCTCGACAATCCAAGTATAGTGGATGGAGTTAAAATTGCTTGTATATATCCATATGTGGTGAAATATTGGTTGTGGAATCCCTAAACAAAGTTTCTAAGGAGTAATTCCCCACAATAGATTTACTAAACATGATTTCTTCATTGGTATTACCTAGATTTGTGATGTTATGTTTGATGTACCTCTCTTGATATACCCTAATATTATTTTGTTTTCCATCATAAAGTAACCAAACATGAGAGTAGCCGATCACAAAATATCCATTTAGATTTTTAGACCAATCTCTTCTTAGTAATAATCCATAGGCTTCATGAATTTCCACTATGATTATATAAATTATTTGGTGGAATTTAGGGTTATAATCCAATTTGATAAAAACATTCTTAAGTTCTATGAAGACATTGACATTGGATCGATCTAGTTGAACATCTTGAGTTCCACACTTTTCATATTTGACATTTATATTTTGGCACATTTAATAAGGCATGACATTAGAAGAATCCCCTAAATTAACCATCAATTATGTACAATTATATTAAATTTATTGAAACTCGAGAGGAAAGGAGGAATATTAGATGGAGATTTCTTACCGATCAGAGTGATATTAAAATTAGAGTGTTTTTTAAGGATCAAATTACATGAATCTATGTTTTGTTTAATTCCTTGTGTTTCTATGTTTTCTTCAATTATGACCACTTTCTGCTGCTTGGAATATGACCTTTTAAGAGTTTTGACTAGGTTTTATTGTATTTGTGGTAATTTAATCAATTTTGGCTCTTATTTCTTTAAATATTCTAAGAAATCATAATCTAAATTGGGACAAGGGAAAGGTTTTATCATGATAGGGTCTGACCTTTTAACTGTTGAATCTTTCTTTACATGCTTTGAAATGGATGGGGGATCAGTTGTTGTGGAAGGGCCCTTCTTTGTGTATTGTATGCATGGAATTACTCAATATCCTCTTATTATTCATCACCTTGTGTGTGAGAAACATCCCATAGGACATTAATTGTACATTTTGAGGTGACCTCCATCATCATGCTCTTCTTCTTTTTCCTCACTATGCTCCTTCCCTTCACCATTGTGATTACCCAATGAATCCTCAAGACCTAAATTTAAGTATTTAAACACATTGATGAGATCCTCCAGATTTATCCCTTTAATGTGTGGAGTATTTTTGTTATTAGGAGGAAAATTCCTTTTGAATGGAGGTGTGAAGTAGTTCTTGGGGGTCTAATTTTCCCCTGAATTTTTCTTTAGATCAACTATTTTATTTGAAATCCTTTTAATGACTCTTTGTATGTCCTCCATGTTGATGGAATATGTTTCCTTTTTCTCAGTAGGAAGTTTAAGTTGGAATTCTACTTTCTTAGAGGATGAGGCACCATGTTCTTCTTCATTTCTAGGATTACATTTCAGAATAACCATATCCCTTTCAAATTTTATTGCTTCATCAAAGTTCACATAAATAATATTTTACGTGGCTCTTTTAACAAACATGGAAATGGAAATGGGTAAAGAAATAGTTTATAACTCGATGATCACATCTTCTGCGGGCCTAGAAGCATCTAGAATGTTATTCATCAAAGTGAAGAATCTTTGGTTAAAATATTTTATTTCTTTTTTTGGCTCCATCTTGAGTCTAAACAATTCCGGGACTAACATGGCGGGGATTTTATCTTCACAAAATTTATTATAAATTATTTATTAAAATAACCCTAGCTCATGTTGGATTTTTGTCTCAGAGAGAAATGCCACGTTGAATCCTTTAATTCAAAGGTGTATGTGAATAATCTGCAGACCACATCTTCATGTTCCAAATTCATAAGCCTAACTACTATCATAAACTTCTTGATGTCATCATCAATGGAGCATTTCTTATTAAGGTCAAAGTTAGGGATAAACATTTCAGGATGTTTGGAAGTTCATTCAAATCTAGTGGTACCATAACCACATCCTAGACCATCCAAGGCTTGTTAGCATTAGATTTAGTATCGACCATGTTGCTTGATGGAATTGGGATACTTATTGAATTATTTCCCTAGGAATATCTATCAAATTACTATTCCTCTAAATATTATTCAATCAAAATAGTTCAAGGTGTGTTGAGGGATAACCAAGAGGACTTGGAGGCTCACTTGCACCGTTCCTCACCTCAGGTTCCCCCATCACAAGGTTTTGTAGTCATGAAAGGTGATAATAAGGTTTTGTGATAGTATGGAATTCGGTTACATATAGATTTATCTATCACTTCAGGGTTGTTGGTTTCTATCTAGGAGAGTCTATTTGATAGGTGAGAGCCCAAGATCTACTTTTCCCAAAGACCGGGTTACAATTTGAGAGGTTTGTAACAATTGAGGGATTGATCCAGGTGGATACTAATCTCCACCCAACTATTCCATCAATTTACAATGGTTCTCCATCTTCTTGGAAAATTTCTATTGTTTTTTAGGTCCCAAATTCCTGGGGCCATTTTGAGGCCGTAAATGATAATTTTTTGGTCAATCAGGGGGTAGGGGATGACACGGTCCATGCACCAATAAGAATTTGTAACTCTTATTTAGTTATTTCCAATGATTTATTGGGGGACATAAATGAATATCATACACAAAAGTTGTGCCCTAGGAAGTTAATGCACCAACTAGCCATCTTGTGAGACAAAAATCCTTTTGGCGCTTCATCTCTTAGGGTAAGGTTTTTGACTCTTTATTCTTATGATAAAAATCCCCTTTGTGGTCTTTTTGTAATAAGCTCCTGGGAATGAGGGTAGATGATCCAATTCTCTTCGGAGATAAGCTACCACCATCTGAGCTAGTTTGTATTTAATGGTTACTTATAGACCTCCCAATGCACTAAGTCTACTGAAGCTCAAGGAAAGGTTAACTTTGAGAGTGTGGAATTTGAGATTTAAGATTGTGATTTGAAAACTCGACGAAGGAAATCAATATCAACTTGTAGCTGAGATAAGAAAGGTTGACATAATGGACCCAATTTCACAGGTCAAACAAGCTTACAATATGTAAGGCTAAAACCAAAAAATGACTTCGATCCAAAGATTAACTCTTCCTCATCCATATTTAAGCACAAATTTTATTAAGGCCCCCCATAGATTTTGTCTTTGAAAGAAAAAAACGTATGGGAGTTGTTGTCAGCAAACAAGTATGTTATGAATCAAGAGAGCTAAAGGAACATGAAAACAATTATGTTACCTATGATTTAGATATTGCTTGCATATTGAATGCTTTGAAAATGTGGGGGCATTATTTAATGGGCAAGAAATTGAAGCTAAATATTTTTTTTGTAAATAAGAAGAAAACTTCACTATTAGATCAAAGAACCAGATTTAGAGAGTTCAGATAAAGATACCAAAATAATCCTACCCCATGGACAAACTGGACCGAAAAAATAGATCTTGGAGCCCTAGGCTATCCATGGAGTCTTTTATGAGACCTCCTATTCTATCATGATTTCCATTAGACCTATCGTATAGACTGAAGTATGGGATTGATGTATTATAAAATGCTTCAATTAGTGAAAAGCATACTGAAATTACACAAATTTTTGTATTCATTTGCAAATTTAAATATAGGGACACTTGGTTAGCCATGTTTTGGATCTACATCATCCTCAATGATGATTGATGTCTCATTGGAAACTCATAGGTTGAAAGTAACCCTGGTTTTGGTTTCCTTGATGTTATCTTTCATAATACACATATTTTTTTCCATCAACCTATTTAGACATTTGTGGTCCTCAACCAACATGATAATTCCATTCCCAGGTTAGCCATTGGAGTCCTCAGAATTCAACAACGAGTGGGTGAGGGAGTGTAGAATCCAATGAAGCACTGCTGATATTTCATAGTGAGTCTCTATCTCTTTAACGCATCTTGGGTTTCGGATTCAATTTTCTAGGGGATTTTGTAGATCCTCATTGGTGACTATTGCATAAATCATGGGTTCCTCCCTAAGATCTCCCTAAACATGAGCAACCTACTCTTCATATTTGTTATTTCTTCCTTCAAGACCCGGATTATGAGAATACTAACTCAATATTAATTCAATATTATTGCGTTTAGAAAACCTTGTGAAATTCTTGTTCAGGATACTAGCCTATCAGTGTAGACTAGTGATGGTATACTCCATGTTGGTGTGAATAAATTCCATTTTCTCTCTGTCAGTTAGAATTTGTTCGAGAGTGATTTTTCTGGTCCAGAAGGTGATCAGGGTTTTGTCATAAAGTTCCCAATGGACATGCATGGAGCCCAGATTTGGATCCCAAACATTGAGCAATTCAACCAACTGGGCATGCTAGAAGGTCTTGAATTGTCCCAGAGCTCTTGTTCTTTCTCCTATGTTCTGTTACTAATTCCCTGCTTGAACAAATTTTTGTATTCCCTCACAAATTTTGATGCTTTTAATTGATTCATAGGTATGGTACCCTAGTCTCAGTCTTTTAGGATGCATTTTCTTGTGTGCCCCATTATTTCTTAAGCAGAGTCTAGGATTATGTAAGAATAATATGTTCTTTCTCAGGGAAATCCTTAGAATAACCCGGTTCCTGCTATCCATGCCTCAACAAATAACTATATAAATTACCATAATGGGAATGTACTTTCCTACCCTTCGACCTTTTCTTTCCATTATTGTTGATTACTTATGTCGTAACCTTTTGATCTCTCGAAATCCTTCACCATAGGCATATGCATCAAATTTAAGTAGGAACTTGAGATGCATTGATTTTTTTTCCTTGTGCCATGTGCTTTGCATGGATAGAATAAATTGTGTGGTTGTTGTTGTCATGTGTCCTAATGTTAATAGTATTTTTCATGATGCCTTCTATCCTTTCTGCCTCCATTTCATCATAAGGATGTGAAGGGCCTTTGCCACTTGGGTTGGTTTTTATTTTTAGGAAGATTTCCATATCCTTGGTGTCAAGCATGGACAATTTTAAGGGCCATATACAACCTATGGGCTATATTAAGGGGCTTACAAAAATTTAGTGGGATTTTTTCTTATATGGAAAGGGATTTTTTAGCTAAAATATATTCTCCCAATATTTATTAGAAAATTAATAAATCCAAAATGAATAGCCTCCTGTATATTAATGAGGAAAATGAAAAAAACTATTTTCTCCCTAGCAAAATCTCCCTCCAATCTATCTTTCACCCCCAATTTTGAGAGAAAATCTAGTGAAATCACTCATTCACCCCCTATTTTCAGTAATGGAGGCTCCCAAGGGTTATTTTTCCCACCATTTTCCTTGTAATTTACGCATATGGTTTGATCTGCTTGTATTTTTAGTCAATTTCATGTTATACCTTCTTTCATCCCTTGATTTCCGGTATTGGAGGGAAAACCATGAGCAGGAAACCTTCATGCACATCATATTGCGCTTGCAGGGTGAAGGTTTTGGTTCATAACATATCCATTGTTGAGAGCTAAAATATTGAAGGGGCATGCCACACATGCAATTTACCATAGAATACAAACTCACATCACGCTTTTCATCCAATAATTAACATGGTATGTTTTTTATCAAAATTTTTTATGCTTTTTATCCACAGTAGCAATATATTATTATATTGTAAATTTACCTTTTATCATGATTTTTGAGGTCTGTTGAATTCTAGGGAACTCTTGATTCTTAGGGCTCATTCGGTGTTATTAGGGTTTTATTATATCCTAGGAGTATTGGTTCTGTTAAAGGGTTATAGAGCTCAAAAGATATAATTTATTTTATTCATTGTCATGTTTAAACTATCGAATGACATTTATATGTTGTTAGTTGATCCCACTCTTGAAGGAGAGACACCACATGGTTTTCATATATTCAAACTAAATTTGACCCAGTTGTTTAAAAATTTTCTTTTATTAGGATCTTGTTATGCAATTATTATTGGATATAATGTGTTAACGGGAGTGTATATGTTCATATTTTATGTCTATTATTGTCGATGTTTGATACCTTAGATGAATGCACATTGATTGTAATGCCGATGCTATAGTGGAATGTTCATTACTTGGGATGCCTTATTGTGGACTTGTCCAAAGCGTACTAGTATATTCTTTTATTTCTATTGAGAAGTTCATGTCTGGTATATTTTTGTGGAAATTGAACCAGGTGATAGATTAATTTTACTCACAACAATTAACAATTGATCATGCAAAATCACTCACAAAGAGACTGAAAATTGGAGTTGAACACTAAACTGTATTAAATCAGTGTACAATAGCCAACCCTGTAATAACATAGGTTTCTGAATAAATAACATAAATTAGGGATTTGAATGCATGAGGAGCAATTCGAATCTAGCATAAAGCAGGCTTACTAAAAATAAGCAAATCCCCCATAGGTGTAAAAAGCTAATCCCAAATCTATCATGGAGCTCACGAATTGGAAAATATGCTTAGGCAAGATAAAGAGTGGTGGAATGGCAGCTCATACATGCTTTTTCATGGAGAAAAGAGAGGAGGATGTGTAGGACAAAAAACTAGTGAACCTCACCTAGTCTAGCTTTTCCTTTTGCCTTAAAACACTGAAAAAGCAGGGAATAAAGCAGAAAAAGCAGAAGGGCACCTAGGAGGCTAGGAATAAAGCAAATTTAATTCCTTGGGATTTCCCATGCACTCCATGAGTCAAATAAGGCAAGTTTGACCACAATGGATAGGTAATAGACAACTTGCACAAGGTGGGACACATGAACTAGGCTAATAAGACAGAAATAATTAAATTAATGTCTAAATGGGTAAACTATGGGTTGATTATTATAACACCCCCCCTTAAGCCTGACTTATGAGTAATATATCAGAAAATTATAGGGCCTAGAAACAAGGCTTAGTCACCCTTTACATACTGCATGTCCATTTAAACAAGGAAAGAGGCAAAACCAACTTGGGAAAATCCTCCCTCAAACATGGACTGTAAAACAAAATTGTAGAATCTTGTATTCACTCATGCTTTCACAGCATGATCAGCAATCCCTAACAGTGATTTGAGATTGCTGAAGGTCTTCTCAAAAAATGATTTGGTGAAGATATCAGCTACTTGTTCTGAAGATGAACAGAAGAGTAGGTGAATGGTGCCATCATGCACAAGTTCTTTGATGTAGTGCATATAGATCTCAATGTGTCTGGTTCTCTGCTTCTGAACTGGATCTTTGTAGATTCAAATGGTACTCTGGTTATCACAGTAGATGGTAGTTGAGTACTCTGGTTCGAAACCACACTCTCCAATTAAACCTTGCAACCATAAACATTGAGTTGCTGCATTAACAACTCCTCTGTACTCGGCTTCTGTAGATGAGAGTGCAATGGAACTCTGTTTCTTGCTTGACTAGCTGATTGGCCCTTCTGCAAGCATGAACACATATCCTGAAGTGGACTTTCTATCTGTGCTATCACCTTCCCAATCACTGTCAGTAAATCCAATCAAATCAAAATTAGATTTTTCTTTATAGAAGATCCCATGTGTCCTTGTTCCCTGAACAAAGTTAAGCATCCTTTTGGCTGCTTTCCAATGGATCTCTTGAGGCTGATCCATGAATATAGAAGCCACACTTACTGCATAAAAAATATCAGGTCTATTATGTGTCAGATACAACAAACATCCAATCAATTGCCTATACAGTGTATTGTTTACCATAGGTGAAGAATCAGCTTCTTCCAGCTTCACTCCTGAAAGGAAAGGAGTTTTGCTTGCTTTGCAATCCTTCATTCTGAATTTTTTCAGCAAGTCCAAGGCATATTTGGACTGGTGCACCTTGATTCCAGCTTTGTTTTGAGCAATCTCAAGCCCCAAAAATTGACTTAAGAGCCCCAAATCTGTCATGGAGAAGGCTTGGTTCATAGCTCCTTTTAAGGAAGCAATCTCAGCCTGTGAGCTTCCTGTAATGAGGAGGTCATAAACATATAACACAATTATCATTAATGAACCATTAACTAACTTCAAATAGACATTTGGATCTTATTTTCACCGAACAAAATTCAGTGATAGCAAGAAGCTATCGATCTTGGCATACCAAGCCCCGGGGGCTTGATTTAGCCCATACAATGACTTTCTCAACCTGCACACAAGAGAAGTGTTAGTAGCAAAACCTCGAGGATACTGCATATATATCTCTTCAATGAGATCTCCATTTAGGAAGGCACATTTTACATCCATGTGATGTACCTCCCATTGCCTTGAGGCTGCAATGGCTAGAGCTAGCCTGATGGAATCCATCTTTGCCACTGGGGAAAAAGTCTCATTGTAATCTATGCCATGAACCTATGAGTAGCCCTTGGATACCAATATGGCCTTGTACTTTAGTGGTGAACCATCAGCAGCAAATTTGGTCTTATAGACCCACTTACACTGTACTAGTTTTCTCCCTGGGGGAAGATCCACTAGCTCCCATGTGTTGCTCTTCTGGAGTGAGCTGAACTCCTCCTTCATGGCTGTTTTCCATATTGGATCTCCTACTACTTCTTCATATGTTTTAGGATCAGGATCCACCATCAAATATCATTTTTCAGCAAACATAGGATCCTTCATGCACAGACCACTCTCAAATTGAGATCTAGTCCTCCTTGGGTCATTGGGATCCCCAACTAGCTCTCCTGCTGCGTGTAGTGTCTTGGCTGCCCATTTTGGCCTTGTGGGGATTTTAGGGTATGAAATAAACTCATATCCATTAGAAAAATTAGAATCAGCATGTTCAACAAACTCTTTACTTACTTCTTTAGGTTCAGGTGGTGAAGAGGCTTCACCAACTTCCACTGCTGCAAGGGGTTCTTCTTCAAACTGAACACACCTTTCAATGAAGGCTTTGTTTGTGCTCAAATTTATCAACTTGTACCCTTTTGAATCTTCAGAGTATCCAACAAAGAGACGCTCTTGGCTTTGGGGCTGCAAGGCCTTCCTCTTCTCTGTCAGGATTCTAGCCCAAGCCTTTGAGCCAAAAATCCTGAAATGGGTCACATCTGGCTTGTGCCCACTCCATGCTTCGAAGGGAGTCATGCCATCAAGCTGTTTTTGAGGCACCCTATTCTGGATATAGGCTGCACAGTTGATAGCTTCAGCACAGTACTTTGGTGGCAAAGTTTTGGCCTCCATCATGCATGTTGCCATCTCCTTCAGTGATCTGTTCTTCCTCTCAACAACACCATTTTGCTGTGGTGTGTAAGGGATAGAATGCTGCATCTAAATACCTACATCTACACAATAATTAATAAAATCAGACTTGACATAATCACCACCATTGTTAGATCTGAGGGCCTTGAGTTTCCTTCCAGACTGGTTTTCAACCAAAGCCTTAAAGACTTTGAATAGGCCAAAAAATTCAGACTTGTGTTTCAGGAAGTGAACCCAACAATACCTGGAAAATTCATCAATGAAATTTAATACATATTTGGCCTGACTCATGGACATATGAGGGAATGGGACAGCAACATCACTGTGGATCAGCTCGAGGGGTGCAGAGGTTCTCTCATGACTAGCTCTCTCAAATTTGTGCTCTGGGTGTTTTCCTAGGATACAACCTTGGCAGACTCCTTTGGAAAATTTTATCTTGGGAAACCCTATGACCATCTTTTTTTCACTAAGATCAGAAAGATATTTGTAGTTTAGGTGGCCAAATATTTCATGCCAAATCTTGCTAGCTTCATTAGCATGAATGAGAAGAGGAGAGGGGTTTGAGTAAGGTAGGAAGTGTGAGAACATGTATACCTTTTGAGCATGATTCGCAACTCCTTTTGCAATGACTCTACCAGTTGAGATCTCTGTGATCTCAAATTCATTGGGTGAGAATATGACTTTCTTAGGAGACCCAGTGTGGGTCATCTGGTACACTGATAGGAGGTTGGAGGCGAGACCAGGCACATATAGCACATTGTTGAACTGACCATGATCAAGATCTATCCTTCCTTTTCCTTTACTTTCAGTGAGAGAGTCATCTCCCAGTACAATAGATGGTCCTTTCGACATATCCAGTGAGGAGAAGGCCTCCTTAGTCGAAACCATGTGTCTTGAAGCTCCAGATTCAATGATAAAACCGGGTGAGCTTGATGTGCCAGCAACTAGAGCATGAACTCTCTCTCTGTCATCTGAACTTGATCCTCCTTCTCTCTTCTTTGAGCTTTCTGGAAGGGAGATGCCATTCTTCTCCAGGAGTTGGGTCAGCATGTCTATCTGCTTTTTCATACAAGATATTTCAGAGTGATTGCCCTTATTGCGGTATGCGCACTTGTTCATTTCACCTTTGTTCTTCTTCTTCTGGTAATTCTTCTTGGGACCTTGTAGATCCTCCGGAGACTGTTTCTTGTCTCTCTTTTGCTCAGGTGGATTTTTAGCTTTCTTTTTGCCTTTTGAATCCACCTTCGAATCTCCAACAATCAAAGCTTGATATTTGGATGGTTTGATGGTTCCCATCATCACCAGCTTGTCATGTTCTTGTGTGAGAGATTCCATGAAATCTGCAAGGCTAGGCATCTTCCAGGTTTGAGCTGTCAGTTTTGTGGCATAGAAGGTCGAAACAAACACTAAATAGTCAGGGCCTAGCTTCAAGAGGATGGCCATTATGATATGATCATCTTTCTTTTCAATACCACACTGTTTCAGCTGCAAAACTAGTGCTTTGAACTTGGAGAAATATAGCTGCAGGGATTCAAAGCTCGTTGGACTCAGAGAAATCAGCTCATTTTTGATTTGATGTCCCCTCATCTCATCTGTCTTTCCAAGAATATTAGAAAGCTTCTCCCATACTTCATTCGGTGATGTCAATCCATCAATATGGAAAAGGAGGTCTCTGGAAATACTCAGACACAGGAGGCCATAAGCCTCATCCCTCATGTTGTGCCATTTTATCTTCTCTGCAGCTGCATTGGGCTCTACTTCTATTGCCATAGTCACCCTGTAGAGGCCTTTCGCTCTCAATAGTATCTCCATCTCTACTTTCCATTCAAATAAATTGAAGGGAGTCAAGATAGTTTTCTGTGGTTGATCCATAGCTTAGAAAATCTGTCCCGACTGTCAGTAGAAGGCTCCTAGTCACTGATGTCGAACCTGAAAAACAATTTTTGAAGGAGAGAAACAATATACAATGGCTCTGATACCATGTGGAAATTGAACCAGGTGATAGATTAATTTTACTCACAACAATTAACAATTGATCATGCAAAATCACTCACAAAGAGACTGAAAATTGGAGCTGAACACTAAACTGTATTAAATCAGTGTACAATAGCCAACCCTGTAATAAAATAGGTTGCTGAATAAATAACATACATCAGGGATTCGAATGCATGAGGATCAATTCGAATCTAGCATAAAGAAGGCTTACTAAAAATAAGCAAATCCCCCATAGGTGTAAAAAGCTGATCCCAAATCTGTCATGGAGCTCACGAATTGGAAAATATGCTTAGGCAAGCTAAAGAGTGGTGGAATGGAAGCTCATACATGCTTTTTCATGGAGAAAATAGAGGAGGATGTGTAGGACAAAAAACTAGTCAACCTCACCTAGTCTAGCTTTTCCTTTTGCCTTAAAACACTGAAAAAGCAGGGAATAAAGCAGAAAAAGCAGAAGGGCGCCTAGGAGGCTAGGAATAAAGAAGATTTAATTCCTTGGGATTTCCCATGCACTACATGAGTCAAATAAGGCAAGTTTGACCACTATGGATAGGTAATAGACAACTTGCACAAGGTGGGACACATGAACTAGGCTAATAAGACAAAAATAATTAAATTAATGTCTAAATGGGTAAACTATGGGTTGATTATTCTAACAATTTTTTTATTCATATTACAAAGTTAGTTAATTTTATTTGTGACCTAAATTTGTTGGGTTCATCACTTGTTTTACGATATTTGGTTTTTTGTAAGGGTCATTCAAAAGTAAAATCTTTTTTGGTGATTTGTTTTGATGCGTAATTTCTATCATCATCCAAAAGTGGATCTAGTTATGTATTTTAAATATATGATTTAGTTGGAACACGATACTTCAATTCCATTGTTGTATATAATATGTATAGGGAATGTTTGACATGAGTTGTAGACATTATTCTATTTGATATCTAGTCTTTGCATTCCATGAGGGTGATGGAAACAATTTTACCACATTTTTCATGTTTTCAAAAATTTCAAGGACATGGATACAAACACCTCCTTAGTTTATCTAAGAAAAAGTAGTCTTTAACAGAGTAGTTCTAATGATATGCATGATTATGCATTAATGTGTTTTATATTGTTTTTAGTGTATGTTCTTATTTCTAATAACCATTGTGAGTTTTTAACTAACTCTAAAAATTATAAATCAAATGACATAATTCATATTTTGATTGTCAACAAAAGAAAGGAAAAGGTGGAATTCGTATCTATAAACATATAGGCAGGTTTTTTTCTCTTAAAAGGTGGATTAAAAATGAGAGATTTGGAAAATGAGATAATTGGGAATTCATACATTATATTAAGGTTGTGGGTATTGATAATACTCCACCTTGTAATAATTGTTCATGGGTGCATAATCACTCCACACTGTAAAGTGTTCAATTCTATCAGTTTGTTGGTATGTAAATATTTGGGTCCCCACATGTCCATTGGATCATTAAGGGATGAGATAAAAAGTGGAGTCCCCACTTTCCCTGAATCTAGTCAGTGGAGTTGTGTTTCATCAACACTTCCAATTGTGAGTGACCCAATACTGCTTACGAAATGTATAAATAAATACCTTCTCGCCTTATTCATGAATTTGTGCATTTGAGGGTCTAGGATTTTAGAGATTCGAGCTCTATTATATGCTCTTTTATTGTACTACCTTAGTAATATGCAAAATCAAAAGTTGAGTCTTCCTAGCAAGATATTCACCAAGACATTACAAGATTTTATAATTTGATGAAATATTTGCTATGTTTTTACAATACTTTATAATTTATTGAAATATCCAACAAGATTTTACATTGTCGTATAGTTTAGTGAAATATTTGCCAAAATTTTATAAGATTCTATAATAGAATGAAAGATTAGAAAAAAATATATATATACATATTATATTATTGATAAAATAAAGGGAGATTCGACCATTTATTATACATATAAATTTCAGGGGTGTTCTTAAAATTATCCTTGGTGTCAAGACGATAGAAACACGACGTGAATGAATCTCTTTCCAGGTTGAAGATGAGTCATATATGGTTCTATATCCAAGTAGTGTCCACTTGTTCACCATGTGATTTTCCACTTTGTTGGCATATCTATTTACGTGGAGGGGGACCAACATAGGGAATTTACGAACTAGTTTGGTCATTGTTTACATCTCTTCCTATAGACACCATTTTTTACTAAGACTCTCTATGGACGATCCATTTAAGGTTTTGAAAATGTACTTTATTATAATTTGTGAGTCCACCTTGACCATTATTTGTCTATAATTTTGGGCTCTAGTTATTTTTAGCCCCTTTGTCATATATTCCAACTCTACAACATTGTTACTATTGACTCCCATGTAACCCATAAAGAGTCTTAAAATGGAACCTGAGTTGTATCTAAACACTCCTGTAAATCCATCTTGGCCCGGATTGTATTTGGAAGCTCCATCAAAATTGAGCTTAATGTTCAATGATCAGGAGGAATAATCCAAATGGTGGGAGTGGATATTCTCGAGGTGTTGTTGTGACTTAGAATGGGACTATTTTGAAGGTTAAGATCCAAAGCTCTAAAAATTTTGGATTCCCTGTCCTTGAGATGGTTTTCTTTAGACTAACTCTTGTCCATATTGCCTCTAGGGGGCAGACTTGGTCCTTGAAAATTATCCCATTTCACTCCTTCCAAGTTTCCCATAAGAGGAAGGAAGGGAACAGTTTCTAGATTCTGTTGATTATGGGGCTTGTGAAATGTTGGCATTTCCAATTCAGAATTGTGTTGTTGATGTTGAACCTGTCCTTTTTGGTGATCTTGAAGATGGATTCTCCTATGTACTAAAGTTCATTGACAAATATACATGCACTGAAGAGATGTTCTTTGTCCTCTCCCACATTGTGGCATAGGTTATAGTAAGCTGGGACCGAGAAACCTTTCTTTTCTATATTGTCCAAGTGAGGGTTATGTTATTGATAAGAAGCCAAAGGAAGGTTGAAAATTTCAGCCAGAGGTTGGTTATCCAGGTATGAGACCATATGGGGTCATCTTGGAGGTCTTTATTCCCTGCAACTATTGATTATCCTTCTTTGATGGTGAAGTGTCCTTTAGATAAGTATACCCATCTCAAATTGTCATCATCAGTCCTATTTTTCATTATTTTGTTCCCTAGTTCTTATGTGATGTCTATGGAAACATCAAGAGGGAGCTGGAGAGGCCAAAATTCAGTCGACAACCATTGTTTCCATTCCCTATTTTCATCTTCAATGTCCTCGAAGTGGAAAATGTTTTAGAAATTCATTATTTCCATCTCTCCCTTGTAGGTGGGATCATGACGGATATTTTTAAGTTGCAAGGCTTGTTTCTAGGAGTCTTACTAGAATAGATATTTTGTATCATTTCTTCTTTCCTAGAAACTATGATTCTAAACCAAGTGTTGATTGTCCCAAGATAGGTTCTAGATGATTGATCCTTGAGCTTGTCCATTGAGACATATGAGATATTGTTGGTCCTAGTGTGAGATATTTTTGGTGTACCGGAAGAGGTCCCATGGATCTTGGTTGTGAGTAATCTAGTTCCACTAGATTTTCGATCCCATAACATGGTTGATGGAGTACAGATATCTGAGATTGATACCAACTTTGATCTTGGGTTTGTAGACATCATATCAACTTACCAAATCCCACTTCCCTCGAGTATTGTTTCCTCCCCAAAGGAATTTTCTTTGGAGGTTTCTAATCCTTTTAAGTATGGATTCGGGGGTATATGGAATAGAAAATATGTACAAGAGAATTTCTTGAAGGATGGAATTGACCAAGTTTAGTATCCCATAAAGGTAGAGGGAACAAAAGGACCAAATGGAAAGATTCTTATCGAGGAGAGCTAGAAGGTTTTCCTAGTTAGATTGTCTGAGGGAAATATACATCAGAGGGGAACCTAAGTACTTCGAAGGTAGATTGCATTTGGTGAAACCTATACAATGGGATATGTGTCTTTGGATCAATGAGAAATTGTTGGAGAAAAATATCCTAGATTTTTCAAGATTGATACTTGATCTTAAGTCTTCTTTGAAGTGATTTAGTATACTTTTGAGGGTCCTTACTTCCTTGTAGGATAGGTGATTCATGAGAAGTGTATCATCCATGAGATGATGGTGAGAACAAGTGGGAGTACCTTTGTGAAATTTGAGGCCTTTGAGATGATTCTCTTAGATCTATTCTTAAATCATTCTTCCAAGGACTTTTTCCATTAGAATATAGAGGAAGGGAGACAAAGGGTCACCCTGTATGATACCTCTTGAGGGAGAGAAGGGGGTGGATGGGGAACCATTAATCAAGATGGAGAAGAAGGTTGAAGATATGAGGGCAAGGATCTATTCTATCTATAATTGACTGAAACCAAAGGCTTGAAGAATTTTAATGATGTAGATCTAGTTAATCATGTCAAAAGCTTTAGACATATCTAACTTGATTAACATTTTTGGATTTTTGGTTGTTTTAAGAGAGTGAATTACCTTATGTTCAATGATAATAATATATAGAATCTGCCTTCCTTCAACATAACCAAATTTATCGTTGGAGACAAGGATGGGGAGGAGGGGTTTGATTTGATTGGTTATTACTTGGTGATGATATTATAGATAACATTGCAGAGGGTTATGGGTCTGAATATATCTAGAGTAGAGGGGTCAATCTCTTTAGGAATGAGGGTAAGAAAGGTGGTATTGAAGGTGGAGATTAATCCTTTGGTTTGGTAGTAGTTTTCCACATTTTCCAGGACTTCCTCTTTGATAATATCCCAACAAGCATGGAAGAAGTCAATGATAAAGCTGTCCATTCTTATATATTTACCTACATGAAAATATTTTACGGAAGTCTCAACTTATTGCTTAGTGATAGGCCTCATTAATCCTTCATTGTGCTCCTCTGTAAGAAGACATGGTATGTTTTTGGCTATGTCATTGATAGATTCCATTCTATTTCCTTGTGATTCCTTGAGAAGTGTGTTGAAGAAGGTGTTTATCTCAGTTGATATATACTCATGCTAATATCGGCTCCTTCCATTGATGTCTTTGAGCATCAAAATTTTGTTGTGTTGTGCGTGTGGAAGAACTTGGTGTTTTTATCTCCTTCTTTGAGCCACTAGAATTTGGATTTTTTATGCCAAATAATTTCCTCCTGCTTTAGTCTTTCTTCCAATTGAATTTTGAGAATATCATCTCTTTGGAAGGACGCTTCAGAATGACCTGAAAGTACCATCTCTTGCTAGAGCTCTTCCATATGGTATTCAATTTTCTTTTTCTACTAAAAAAATGTTTCCAAAAGTTATCTTATTCTAGACTTTGATATTTTGTTTGAGGCTTTTCATCTTTTGTTGGAATTTGTGCATAAGAGAGAATGTGGGGATTGTTGCTTCCTCCCACCAGTTTTTGATATTGAATTTGAAGTCAGGGTGGCCTAGCCAGAAATTTTCAAAGAAAAAGGGCATGTTCAGACCTGGTCCTCCATGGTCCCATTAAAGGAAGAAAAGACAATGATCTTATCCATTGACGTCTAGGATGGTAGAAGAACAATCCTCTCCTTTTGTGTAGAGGTTGTTGGAAATAAGGAAATGATCCAATATGAGGAAATTTGGTGTTTCTTGACTCTTCTATTGTTCCAAGTATAAGTTACAATAGTTTCTTCTAGGTCAATGAGTTGGTTACTTTCAATGAACTACTTGAAGGTGACACTGTCCCTGCCAAGTTTCCTTATTTCACCTTTTTATACAAAAGATATGTGATCATGTTGAAATCACCTCCTAGGATCTAGTTATCTCTCCGGTGAAGATTCTGAAACCACTGGGGGTTTTTGAGAATGTTAAATTTTAGTCAGTAATCTAAGGCCCATATATGTTGGTGATCATATCCTTCTTATTTGTGCCAATTAAGTGGAGACTCACAGAAAGAGTTCTAGGGGTTGTCGCAAAGTTCTCCAACAAATTTCTTAAGGGTTCCAAAAGAGTGCTAGACCTCTAGAGGCTCCCATGGAATCTATGAAAATTACTTTTGAAGTGTTACAAATATTTTTAGCAACCCTATATAAGGTTTTGGTAGTACACTTAGTTTCTTGAATCATAATAATAATGGGATTATCCATGGCTACTTTGTCTTTGAGGAGACGTTGCTTTCAGGGGTTGTTTAATGCTCTTATATTCTAGGAGTTTATCTTCATTTGGGATTAGGTGGATGAGTATAGAAGAAATTCATGAGTTGGTTGTATTGGATCAGGTATAGAATTAGTATGCCCACCTCATCCAATAATTGTCAATTGGTCCTACACTCTTTCCTTTTTTTCTCTCATGGTGATTCCATTTAAGGTATTTTCTACCACCTCCCTTAAATCCTAAGATTGTGTCTTTGCTAGTAGTTTTGGTGTTTTTTCTTGCAATGACCCTAGATTTTATTACTGCTTGTTTAAAAATTTCTAGTTGGGGTTCTAGAATAAGGATATTTTGTTTGTAGGCCTCCTCTAGTTCTTGAAGGAAAAGATTCCCCAATTATGAGTCATGCATGTCTTCTAGTGAGTCTATCATGTCAGCATATAAGCTTTTAATCCTTGTATTTATGGTCATTTGATAGGTTCTTTGGTATTTCAGAGGAGGGTCTTCTGATTCTCCTGGGATATTAGACACATAATCGTATTGGTTATGAGTTGGAAATTTTTTTTCAACAGAAGCAGTGGTAGAATTTTTGTGATTTCTCCATATATTTGTTACTTTTGAGAAACCCTCTTGGTCTTTAAATTTCATTGTGTTTGGTGAGGAGGCATATTTTTTGAGAGGGAAGTCTCGAAGGAGATGTCCTTGTTCGTGGAATTTCCTGCAGTGAAAAGGGATGTGATCGTAGTATAAAGTTTGAATCCATTCAGAGTCACAATAATATAGGAATATGGATTCCGGAAGGAGATGAAAGATATTCATATAAACACATATTCTAGAAAAATATATGAAATGTACTTGCTGAGTATCTTTAGACACTTTGACGAAACATCCTAGGGAGTTTCCTATTCACTCAAGGGTTTCTGGGTCCCAGTATTCCTACAGGAGGGAATAAAGTATGATATAGAGTATGGATTCTTTTAAATCCTCCCTATATAGAATAAAATTTTCCTTTCACGGTCTCATATATAGGCCAACAACATTGAAAAAGTAAGGACCTCCTTCAAAGGTTGCGATGTATTCATCTGGGTGATTAAGAATAACCGTGAAAATTCCATTTGAGCCTAGCTTGATATCATAATGGCCCTTGGGCTTCCATTTGTGATTGATCCATCCCATCAATGATTTTTCTGATGGCCATAGATGCATGCAATTACAAATTATCACATGCTCATGCATGTATTGAATATATTCATAGACTTTATTTGAGGTTATTTCATACCTTGGAACTATTGTTGATTTTGGGATGCACATACTAGGTCCTTTCTATTCGAGATCTTTTTTTATTTCTGGGTGTCATTGTATCACTGGGGGATCTATTGTACTCATTTCCCTTGTTTGTAGTAGTACTTGAGGAACCCTCACCAGTCTCCATGTTGCACGAGGGGTTGGTTGGATCTACCGCACTAGTTTTTTTGGAGTCTTGATGGGGGTGTGTTACAACAATAAAATAGTAAATAAATAGGTTATAACTATTAGTAATAATAATTAACTATTAAATATAGTTATTAAGAGAAATGTCTCTTTAATATTTGATGTCCAAGACATATTTAAGGCGGCCATATCCATTGTATTTTATCATCCATTCAATTATCAATTATTTACTTATTCAAATTCAGAAGACAGAACATCTTCCCCCTTAGTATCCCGATACATATTCTCCATTACACCGGAAACGAAGTAACATTGGTATCAGAGCAAAGTTAAAGTTCCTGATTCTGGGTTTTAACCACTATATTAGGGTTTCCCTAAAATATAGGACCTTTTCCAAAAAAGAAAAGAAAAAAATGATACAAAAAAACCAAAAAAAGGTAAAGAAAATAAAAGAAAGAAAAAAGGTTAAAAGAAAAGATAAAAGAAAAAAAAGTAAAAAAACAAAAGAAAGGAAAAAGAAAGTAAAGCAAAACCAACACATGGTTTTTCTTTCCAACTCCATTTAAAAAATCTCTCCCGACTCAGATTCCATTCTTATTCATCCCCATATTCCCAACTACCATCCCTTAGGTTCAAACACCCTAACTTGTTTTTCAATTTTTTTTTTTATTATTGAAACAATATTAAATTATATTTGTTTAATATTTCAATTTTGAAAAAAATTAAAAATTATTATTATTATTAAATATAATAACAACCTTCCTAACTCTAAGCCCAAAAGTCCATTGTACAACATCCATGGCATCTTATAGTGACGAATTCATAAATATCCTTCAGAAAATCCTTAAGGATATAGATGAAATAAAGAAATCTATTAACGAAAAGTTTAAAGAAAATGAATATGGACGTGAAAATCGTGTAGAACAAACCACCCAAGCTAATGTAAAAGATGAAGATACAGTAGACTATTATGTCATTTCCGATGAGAGTAATGGCATCAGTGAAGATATTGTGCAAGACACAGATATAACATACCCTAGTAATGAAGAAAATAACAATGAAATAATTGACAAGGAGAAAGATGATCCTGACCAAGATTGTGATAACAGACAAGCTGATGTTACTAACAATAACGATGATCAGTGCATTGACAATAATATCACAATAAAAAATGCACAAAGGACATATGTCATCACAAGGAATTCTATAAAGAACATCAAGGAAAGAAACTATAATATCTATCAGGTACAAGATAAGGCTGATGTTCTTAGGAGCATTATAAGCACAAAGAGCCCGTTCAAGGGAAATGACATAAAATATGTTGGGAATAACAACAAAAAAATAGTTAAGGTCATCATGTATGTCGAGTATGCTGAATTGACGACAAACATAGTTAAAGGAAGCAATCACACAAGTGGAAAAAGCGTAAACTAAACTTCAACAAGTTCATACTTAATGCAAATACCAAGACAAAATAATTAAAACGAAGCAATGGTCGTAATCAAAATAGCATATCTCAACTCATCAGTGTGACACAGAGCTAAAATAAAAGATGGCATGAGAAAAATCAGCTTTGAGGACAAAGCTTTCCCAAGGGGAAGGCAATGTTACAACAATAAAATAGTAAATAAATAGGTTATAAATATTAGTAATAATAATAATTAATTATTAAATATAGTTATGAAGAGAAATGTCTCTTCAATATTTGATGGCCAAGCCATATTTAAGGCGGGCATATCCATTGTATTTTATCATCCATTCAATTATCAATTATTTACTTATTCAAATTCAGAAGATGGAATATCTTCCCCATTAGTATCCTGATACATATTCTCCATTACTCCGGATACAGTGTAACAATGTGGCTACCACCCCTTGGGAAGGCCATTAAGGGGATAGTTAGAATCATCATACATGATCCCACACTCTTTGAGGGATATGCTAATCAAGATGAGGAACCCTAGGTTCAAAATTTATTCGAGAAGTCTAAGCAGAAAAAAACAATCACAACATTCCAAATCATTCCTCATCATATTCGAGCTTAGAATTGATCATTGTGGTCTGAAGTATTTGTTTGTGAATCCAACCTTAAATTCAAGGAAAGATAGATATCTAAAATTATTATGTGAATTTGATTTTGAAATCAAACAAATATAAAAGAAGAAGAATAAAGTGGTTGATTCTCTCAGTAGAAAAATTCATGTGGCAACCATTAGTTATTGCCAAATATATTTAAGGAAAATGATTGTTAATTATCTTACTGAATTTGATCACATTGTGCAAGTAAAAGATAACTTATAGAAATAGAATTTAGAAAAGAGGTACGAATGTTATCATTTGGAGGATGATGGGCTTCTTACAATAAACCAATTTCTATAGAAAGGAAGCAATAGTTTTGGCCAATAATGAAGAAATATGTTGCCAAGTATATTTACAAATGTATGAAATGCTAGCAAGTGAAGGTTGGACATCAACACCCACCAGGTTTATTGCAACCTTTGTCAATTCCATAACATAAATGGGAAGTGTTAACTATGTATTTTATCACCAAGTACGAACTACATAAAAAAGAATAATTCCATCATGGTTTTAGTGGATAAACTATTGTAGGGAACACATTTTAATCCAGTTAAATATACTCATAAGGTTAATGAGTTAGTAAAAATATTCATGAAAGAAATATTCAAATTGCATGGGTTACCCAAAACAATTGTATTCAATTGATGTGCAAAGTTTATATCTAATTTTTGGAAATGTCTTTTCACATATTTTGGTACATAGATGAATTTTAGTATTTCCTACCCTACAAAAGCACACAAACAAAAAAGAGTAAATCAAGTGATTGAAGATATGCTTGAGATGTATGTGATGGGAAAACCATCCAAGTGGGAAGATTATCTACAATTGGTAGATTTTTCATATAACAATAGGCATCAAGAATCATTGAGAATGATTCCATTTGATGCTTTATATGGAATATGGTGTATAACAGGAATGAATTGGGATAATCAGTGAACATATTTGTTCTTGTGCAGAAAATGTTTATGGAAATGGAACAAGAAGTTGGAAAGGTTAGCCAGAATTTGAAGGCATCCCAAGGTAGAGGAAAAAACTTTGTAGTAAGAATATAGTGCATAGAGAATTCGATGTTGGGGATCAAGTCTACCTTTGAGCAAGGACAAGGAATATTTCATTAAATCTTAGAATTGTTTCCAAGTTGTCACCAAGAAATTGTGGGCCATTTGAAGTGCTTGAGAAGATAGGGATAGTTGCATATAGAATTTCATTTCCTACGAACACAAGAGTTCATAATTGTCTTCATGTTTTGTTTCTTAATTTTTTCATAGAATCCAACTAGAATGGGTCATCAATGAACGATAGTGTCTTCACTAGGGATAGTGGCTCACTAGGATTTAGATTTAGTAGAAATGTTACCATCTAATGGAGGAGATTGATTCAACGAGCACCATTTATCCATAAATGGGGATGATTTATATAAGTGGATACTAGTGACCACACAACTACTCCATGTACTTGGAATGGTTCCATGCATTGGTAGTTTTATTTCCATTTTTTAGGTCTTGAAATTTCAACATGCTCTTAGATAATTTCCATTTTTTTTTGGAAGTGGATGTAAGCCACATAATATTTTATTTAATGAAACACAAAAATCAGATCATCACTTAAGCTTTGAAACAATCCAATAAATGCACTAAAAAGAGTTTTTATGTGAACATTGCACCCTCAAGAAGTTAACATATCAACTATCATCCTCTGGGCCTACATTCCTTCCACCACATTATTTCGTAGGGTTAGGGTTTAGATCTTTAGGATTTTTTAATCCTAGGGAATCACACTTTGTGCTAAAATGGGGATTTTCCTATTGGAATGTATTATTTTGAAAGAGAATCATCTAAACATTTATCTTCCTAGATATGATACCCATTCTAGCAAGTTCATATTTCTCTGTAGTTTACGATCTTTATTTATTTCATTCATTAATATAATTTGGGTTTTATTGTACTACTATGATATGTAACACAATTTTGTGTTTGTGCTTCCATTTTATACTTCTTTGTTCATTTGATTCTCTAAATGATAAAGGTCATGATCACAATGTAGGTCCAATAACAACATAAACTTGAATAAGTATGGAAAATATGCAATGTCCAATTTCTTGCATGAAATATGGGTTATGAGTGTTCAACTAAAACAAGGTATTTCTACAAAAATATAACACCTTAAGATATTTTTCACACAAACATATCATATATCAATACACTAATGTTTAATGTGGTTAAAACCATTAGAGAGGGACATTGCCCACATCCCCAACCAAATAGATAATTGAGTAAATGTTAGAAAATAGGACTGCAAAGCAATAAAAAATATACAGTTAAAGCAATAAACATGGTGCAAAACACATTAAAACATTACAGAGAGACACAAATATAACGTGGTTCACCCAAATGATGGGCTACATCCACAAAGAAATTGCCAGTCCAGAAAGATGAAGGGAAACACCCTACAACAAAACCGCTGCACTTCCTCTTCACACTCTCACAATCTCTCTTCCAATACAATACAATACCATACACAGTCATGTTACAATGCTTTATTTTATAGGGGAAATACAATGGGAAAATTCTAGGGTTAACTCAATACCATGGGTCCGCAATACTATTGGCCAACACACATCCCAAAAAAAAATTCTCCGGGACTCCGCCCCTGAACCCTCGTTTTCTTGGGGGCACTGCCCCCAAACCCCCCTTTTTCCGGGAACTTCCCAGAACCCCAAGGTAGGGGAAATGAGTGCAAAGTACACCTAGGTTACAATCAAAACTGAATAATATCACTGGATCTGGAAGATTAGGCTCCACAACCAACAATCTCCCACTTGAAGACTGATCACAGTAACTCCACCACTACTGTACTTGTTGGACTATGCTCTGGACCTTGGACTTGGAAAATTTCTTATTTTCACCTTCATGTTTGAAGGCCAATAGAAACCGAGCAGGAACTCAGTTTCTCTCTGGTTACTCGCTTTGTCAACATGTCTGCAGGATTATGGCTAGTGTGAATCTTTTCCAGTTGTAACAGTTCTTCATCTAGAACAAATATTATGAAGTGGTACTTGAGTTGTATATGTTTAGTCCTCAAATTAAAGGTTGAGTTCTTTGCAAGATGAATGGAACTCTGGCTGTCACTATACAACCTACTATTCTCCTACTTCTTACCCAATTCTTCCATGAACCTCTGCAACCAAATCATCTCCTTACTATCCTCTGTAGCGGCAACATACTCTGCTTTTGTTGTTGAAAGTGCAACAACCTGTTGCAGTTTTGAAATTCAACTTACTGTTGTTCCACCTATAGTAAACACATACCCTGTGGTGCTCCTCCTGCTGTCTTTATCACCAATCATATATGGATCAACATATCCCTGTAGAACAGTGTCTGAACCTCCAAAACATAATGCATGAGAAGTGGTACCTCTCAAATACCTGAGAATCCACTGTACTGCTTTCCAATGCTCTTTACCTGGATTATTCATATACCTGGTCACAACTCCCACTGCATGTGCAATATCTGGTCTTGTGCACATCATGGCATACATCAAGCTCCCAACCACTGATGAATAGGGAATCTTGGACATGTAGTCTATCTCTTCCTGTGTCTCTGGACACATATCCTTGCTTAGTTTGAAATGGCTGGCCAAAGGTGTACTGACTGGTTTGGCATTATGCATTCTAAACCTCTGCAACACCTTTTCTATGTACTCACCTTGAGACAACGTCAATTTGTGATTTTTCCTGTCTCTTGTTATTCTCATACCAAAGATTTGATTTGCAGCACCCAAATCCTTCATCGCAAATGATTTAGCTAGTTTTCTTTTGAGCACATTTATATCCTGCATGTTAGACCCTGCAACAAGCATGTCATCCACATACAATAACAAGATAATATATATTTCGTTATCTAGCATCTTGAAAAAACACAGTGGTCAGAATGACATCTATCATAACCTTGTTCTATCATAAACTTATCAAATTTTAAATACCACTGCCTTGGAGCTTGCTTCAGGCCATACAAGCTCTTCTTCAACCTTCAAACCAAATTCTCCTTCCCTTTCACCTCATACCCTTGTGGCTGCTACATATAAATCTCTTCTTCTAAATCACCATGGAGAAAGGCTGTTTTTACATCTAACTGTTCAAGATGCAAATCTTCTACCGCCACTAGACTTAAAATAGTTCTAATTGAAGTCATTTTAACAATAGGAGAAAATATTTCATCAACGTTTATACCTTTCTTTTGTGCAAACCCCTTTACAACAAGTCTATCCTTGTATCGTTTCTTTCCTCCATATTCTTCCTTCAACCTATAAGCCCATTTATTTTGCAATGCCCTTTTTTTTGTAGGCAACTTAACCAGATCCCAAGTCTGGTTTCTTACCAATGAGTCCATCTCCTCATCCATGCCTTGCTCCAACTTCTTTCTAGTTTCTACCTACATTGCTTCTTCAAAACATTTTGGTTCACCAAAATCAGTCATCAATAAATAATACAGTGAAGGAGAGAATCGTTCAGAGGGTCTACTTAACATGGTAGAATTTCTTACATTTGCAGGATTTTTAGGTACATGCTGCTGCTCTTGATTTTCTAGTGCCTTTGGAACTTCATTTTCTTTGATTTCATCAATCACTGTGTACTCTGTGTTTTCTTTTTCTTCTTTCTTTCCCTGCAACTGATCTTTGTACATGACCTTTTCATTGAATACTACATCTCTACTCCTAATGATTTTGCGATTTTTAAGATCCCATAAGCGATAACCAAAATCATCAACCCCGTATCCAATAAAGGTACATTTCTTGGATTTAGCCTCAAGCTTTGTTCTATCATCTTTATCAATATGGACAAATGCTTCACAACCAAAATTTCTCAAAAATGAGTATTTTACCTGTTTACCTGTCCATGCCTCCTCTGGAATGCCACCATCCAAAGTGCTTGAAGGCCCTCTGTTTATTAAATAAACAACAGTGTTTATAGCATCAGCCTAAAACTGTAAGGGAAACCCTGCATGCAATCTCATACACCTTGCACGCTCCATGATAGTTCTATTCATCCTTTATGACACATTATTTTCTTGGGTTGTTCCAGGGGCTGTCTTCTCTCTGCGAATCCCATTGTGTGAACAGTAACTGTCAAACTCCTTGCTGCAGTACTTTCCTCCATTATCAGATCTGAGGCATTTCAACCTTTTTCCTATCTCATTCTTAGCCAAATATTTCCACTTCTTAAAAGTATCAAACACATCATATTTTTTTCTAATGCAATAAACCCAAGTTTTTCTAGTTGCATCATCAATAAAAGTAACATAATAACGAGAGCCACTAAGAGATTGTACCTGATCTAGTCCCCATACATCTGTATGTACAAGCTCTAAATTTTCACTCTTCTTTTGTTTCCCAACCCTGAGAAATCTAACTCTCTTATGTTTTCCATAAACACAGTTCTCACATAATTCCAAACTTACCTGCTTTAGATCAGGAAGTAGTTTCCTTGAGTGGAGAATCTGCATCCCCTTCTCACTCATATGGCCAAGCCTATGATGCCACAACATCACACCTGTTTCTGTGGAAGCTACAGAGAAAGAATAATCAGTATTATGAGGACATAAATATAACATACCTATCCTATCTCCTTTTTCAATTACCATTGATCCTTTAGTGATATTCCACCACGTTTCTCCAAATGTAGACAAACAATCGCTATCTCCCAACTGCCCTATTGAGATCAGATTTCTTTTCATAGCAGGAATGTGCCTTACATCCTTTAGTAGCCATTCACTTCCATTATTTAACTTAATCTGTACCTTACCCTTTCCAACAATTTTACATGGTTCATCATCCCCCAATAGCACATGCCCAAAATCACCTTGAACATAATCATGAAATAATTTCCTATGGGGTATAGCATGACATGAAGCCCCTGAATCTACTACTTAGTAATCACTAGTATTATCTAATGCAAGAAACAAAGCATATTGTAACACATCACATGCTACATTCACTTCCTAAGTAGTCTCTTGCGGTCTGTCTCCTTTTTTCTTTGGAGCTCTGTAGTCTTTCTTCAGATGTCCTTTCTTACCATAGTTCCAACACTCTATTTTTCTGAATCTAGACTTGGATCTTCCCTTTTTAGACATTCTGTGATTTCCTGGGATCCTTCCTCTCTTGTTTTGTGTCCCTCTGATCTCCATGGTAAATGCATTAACTAATGCCTCACTTGTGCTTTTTCTTCACATTTCCTTGCTAAGAATAACACCAACAACATCATCAAACTTAAGAGTGTTTGAACTAGGGACATAGTTACTTACAGCCATGACCAAGCTATTCCAGCTTTCTGGCAATGAGCACAAGATTAGAAGAGCCCTAACCTCATCATCAAAGCTCACTTTTACAGAACTTAACTGACTGGTAAGTGTATTAAACTCATTTAAATGGTTAGCAACAAATCCACCTTGTGACATATTCATATTAAATAAACACTTCATTAAAAATACCTTGTTAGAAGTCGAGGGTTTTTTGTAGAGCTTACTCAATCCACTCATCACACCCTCTGTTGTTTTTTCTTTCAAAATATTTAAGGCCATCGACAAAGCCAGGCACAACTGTATTGTTCCCAGTGCCTTTCTATCAAGAACCTCCCATTCTTTATCCTTCATAGTCGTCGGCTGTTTTGGTTTTCCGCCCAATTCCAGGTACAGATCCTTCTGGTATAGATAGTCCTCCATTTGCATCTTCCATAACTGATAGTTTTGGCCGTTAAATTTCTCAACCCTAAACTTTCCTTCTTCCACCATTTCTCCCACTCGAGCTAGGAACCCTTCTTTCCTGTGAGTTTACCAACCAAATAGACCTTTTGGCTATGATACCAATTGTTAGAAAACAGGACCGCAGAGCAATAATAGATATACGGTTAAAGCAATAAACAAGATGCAAAACACATTAAAACATTATAGAGAGACACAGATATAACATGGTTCACCCAAACGATGGGCTATGTCCACAAACAAATTTCCAGTCCTTTTATTACAGTCCATAAAGATGAAGGGATACACCTTGTAGCAAAACTGCTACACTTCCTCTTCATGCTCTCACAGTCTCTCTTCCAATACAATACAATACCATACAAAATCATGTTACAATGCTTTGTTTCATAGGGGAAATACAATGGGAAAATTATAGGGTTAACCCAATACCATGGGTCCACAATATTGTTGGCCAACACATCCCAAAAAACATTTTCATAGGGGCTCCACCCCCGAACCCCCGTTTTCTTAGGGACATTTCCCCCGAACCCCCGTCTCTTGGGGGCGCCGCCCTCGAACCCCCGTCTCTCGGGGCCGTTTCCCCCGAACCCCCTTTTTTCTAGGCGTTGCCATGAACTTCAATGCAAGGGGAATGAGTGTACAGTACACTTGGGTTACAATCAAAACTGGATAATATCTTTGGATCTGGAAGATTAGGATCCACAACCAACAATAAATATATTAATTCTATCAGAAAAATAATTTACTTGTGATCTTCTCACAATCAATCATCAAGAAAATGACCCTCCATGCTATTTAAATAGAGTTCGTGGACCAATTGGGTGTTAATCCATGGATCAATAATTGTTAATATCAAATCGATTATGAACCATAGTATCACTCTATGTCTATAACATATCATGACCATCATATTACTGTTAAAGAAACAAAAAATACCTAAAGACATAATAGACCGAGTTGATCTTAACTAACTCCTAAGTATATAAATATCCTAACACCTTATGTAAAGAAAAACTTGTGATATGACTGAAATATTTATAAAGGTGATGCAATAAGATAAGGAAGGATGAATTAGATCATATCCCCCCTTAATGACAAATTCATGTACTCCTAACATAGATCTAAGTTTAAAAAACTTCACTTTGATTATAGACTTTACGAAGATGTCTACAACTTGATCATATGTAGGGAAAATGAGCACTTAAGGAATGCGACATTGAATAAGATTTCTAATGAAGTGAATATGTAGCTCAATATGTTTTCTACACTGATGTTTAACAATATATTTAGAAAGTTTTATGTCACTTTAATTGTCACAATATAGGGTAATTGGATGTTGTTGTTAGAATCCAAACTATGAAAGGCTCTATCAAATCCATAAGGATTATTGATTATTTGGATTAACTACGACTTGATATTCTTCTTCTTATAAAGGAATATCAATACCTTGTTATTTATTACAATCCCAAGTGACATGTTGAAAACCAAGATTAAAAACATAACATGTAGCAAAATTATGATCATTTTCATTGTCATCCCAATCAGAATCAATGAATCCCACCAACAAAGGAGTTCCCCTTGTTGAGTATGGATGTCATTAATGTCAAAGAAGTTCAGTAATTACAAAGGAATAACCTAGGAAATGATGACATGGAATATAGGTTTAAGTTGGCATAGATGAAATCAACATGGCGTCCCTCATGCTATGGATGCTTTACCTTCCACATTGATGAAAATAAGGATCCACCTTAGTTCTAAGGATCAGATACATAAAGTTTAAAGGAAATTTATTAGATACAAATCAATAAGGAGGATTGATTAATTCCCTGATCAATCAATTGGGTTTTGAAATTACCATGGTACAGGGTCATTGATCAGTGACAGATGGTGATTCAACACTAAACAAAGTCCTAAAATATTACAAGGATGAACGATTGAGGATGAGGAAAGGTAGATATTGGATGGCATTGGTTGTTACTACGACCATTCTATCCTCGTGGTTTTTGAGCTTTTTGTTTTAATGTTTATGCTAAGGGTATAACCCTAGCTCTGAAAAGAGTCCTCCGACTACGGCCGTGAATGTAAGGTTTCGATTTTAAAAACAGTAGGGTTTATAAAAACAAAAATGCAGGCTGTAAGCCTTCGTGCTATTACTGTGTTAAAGAGTTTTTACAGGCCGTGAGCCTTGCTTTTACTGTATTAAAGTTTTACAGGCCACGAGCCTTGCATTTACAGCTATGGGTTAATAAATGAACAGAGTTTTCAGTCTTATGTGATTACTTATCATGGGTAGGGTTTTTACCCTCCGTTCTACCATATTTTGAAAACTGGTTCTTTTTCTTGTATTTACTTAATGCTGTATTGAAAAGATAAAAGAAAACAAAAGAATGCTTACTGTGCTTCATTTAATAGCCCAGCTGTAAATGTTATTAGTTATTTTTATTTAATAAGATTTAGGATGAAGAGACATTTGTCTCGTTAGGTTACTGATTAGGTTTATAAACATAAGCTTGATTGTCGAGCGTCCTGTACTCATACCTTCTCCTTTCGGTACAGATAAACCTTGATTTATTTAATACATCATTACTTGTTTTAGATCTGTATAAAATATTAATAGCCTTCAGGCTCATTACAGTTTTATAATATTGTTTTTATAAGGTGACTGTAGTGAATAATGTCCATTTTTATTTATTTATTACTTAGTTGCAATAATTATAAATCTAGGGTTTTTAACCCGGTTCTGCAGTTTGTAAACATTATTGCTTTTATATTTTAATATTCAGTAATATAATGCTATTTCTTCTTGAAGTTACTATAAATGTTGTTTTAATATTGCTTTACCCATTATTTGGTCTGGGTTCTTTATTTATTTATAAAGTCTGATTATTTCTTTATAATACCTATTCAATAATAAAGTATAATTTTATATACGTATCTATATAAATACCTGCATATAAAGTAGCATTCATTTACCAGATTTTACAAATAGAATAATAGTTATAAAAAAAAAATACTTAACCTAGCTGAATAAATGAGTATACAGAAATTTTGGGTAATTGCATTCTTTGCTATAATGCAGACTGTTACTAATAGAATTTAACTTGTAACATTAATTAGTTAAGTAACAGATACATGCTTATGTCCTTCTGTCAGTAATGTTTTCATTTTAACTCTATAAAACTGAATTCCTTTTAAAATAGAAGAAAAACCATAACTTAAACAGCAAGGATACTTGGAATATCTTTTCATTTTCTTTTACTGCTAGTATTTCCAGAAAACAAAGTTACAGTACTAGAATAGTTTAAAGCTGTAGAAAGATAGCTAAATAGGAACTTGGTTCAGAAGAACACTACTTCTCAACACCGAGATACTGTGCTAGAGTACGGTCTGGTGATACCAGATGTGGAAAAACACAGTGAATACTAACAGGTTTAACTACTGGTATTCTGAGATACTAATTTTACTGAAACTAACTACTTACTCAGACATATAATTTAACATAACATTCATCCATTCATACTCAGAAATTATAAAGAAATAATGACAGAACCTGTTTAAGTTGTGGACAACAACGGCAATGGGAGGTCGTTCCTCCCTACCAACTCCTGGAGAGCGCTTAGACAACGACTTCTCAGGACCCTCGAGCTTGCTCTGGTCTCCCTGGCTGGAACTAGGTGCAGCAAAGTCAGATACCAGTCTTCAACTCAGTATTAACTCAGAACTTATTAGTAAGTTCTCCCACTAAAAAGCTGTAAAATAACCAATTTACTGCAGCATTACTCTCAAACAACTTCCTTACTATTTTTCCCTCTTCCTCAATGAATTTCCTGAATAACATTCACCTGAATGCATTCTCTCTGGAAAATAACTGAGCAGCCTCAGCTCTCTTCATTGAGTACTTTTAAAAGATTGCCTAGGTCTTTTTTGGGTTAACTGTTATTTAATGAGCCACCTGCTCTGATTCCACTTTCTTGGGGAATCATGACCCCAAATATAGGGAAGTTGCCACCTGCAACTTAGGAAGTGTTTGAGGATGATGCCACTTGTCTTTTTCCTGCCACCTAGTTCCATCCACCAGTTTGACCAGTAACCTCTTTTTAACAGCTCTCCCATGTTGTTGTCTCCATAATTTATTTATTAAATAATAAAATATTCTGAATTACACTCCATTAATGTTGACTCTGCTGAGTCATCAATCCCTACTTAGGATTAATTTTAACATAATGTCTCAGAAATATAATAAAACAATTTACATAATTTTACAAAATTGGGGTATGTGACAGACGCAATGTCTCATCTTTTCCACATTTTGAAATATACATGCTTTTTCATTGGACATGTAATTTGTACTTGTACTTTTAGTTTTGGTATATGTGAACAGAAACTAATCAATATTTTTCTGATTGTATAAATTTTGTAGTATTGTTTATCTAGTTTGTTTAATAAATCACATATTTGCCTTGCTGAGTAGATCAAAATCTAATTCTCCACCATAGGACATCTTGTTGAAGATGAAAAGTGAGCTGACATTCAAAGAACGAGCTGAGCCGCTAGGTATTTACTATTTATCTTTTGTGTTAGGTCCATACATATGATATTGATAATTTGCTAAGACAATTAAGCTAGAAAGGAGCGCATATATGGATGTCCTCTGATTTCACATTCACCATGTTTGATGTTCTATACCACTTTTTATTTTTATTTTTTCTTCTCGAAATATAAATCATAGGGAAACCCATAGGGCACTTCCACTCATTCTGAGGATGGTGCCCACAGGGTAAACTGCATTCTGTAGAATCTTGAGGATTTTCCAACAATCTGATGATGATCATGATATTAAAGAATTGGATCAGAAGAGCATCATGTCACAATGTGGGATTTGAATCTAGGTGGGGAGGACAACAATTATTATTGCAACCACTCGAGCTAGGCCCACCTGATAGATTCCATATTGCACCGCTTATTGTAGTTTCTGGTTGAAAATTCACTGTAGCATCAAATAATTTTTTGTGTTGACATGAATAGCAGTATAAGGTTCTTCATAGCTTGTTATTTTGGTAATTACTCTTGGAATGTACTTAATATAGATTATGCTTTGGTATTTGGATGAAGTTAACTTCTGATTTATAAAGTAAATTTTAATTTTATTTTATGCACATTTGTTTTAAACTAAAGAATATTTCATGGTATAGGCACAAGATGCAGTCTTACAGGCTATGAATGAAGATCTTACGAAACTTCACGAAGGGGTGTATTATGGACATATTAATTCCTGTACGGATATTCTAGAAAAGTTCTTTTCAGAGAGTGGTCATCCTAGATACAATCCACATGTAAGCAGAAGATGTGAAATATTTTTGTCAAACTAAGCTAAAGTTTAGGTATTGTTAAACCAAACTAATGTTTAGATAATTTCAATCATGTCAAATTGGATTGTAAATTTAGTTTTCTGTCTACATTTTCTGCTTATTAGTTGAGCAGTTTGAATTTTTTATCCTGTGGGAAGATTATTCGTGAAGGAAAGGATCATCAGAAGTATGTGTCCCTTGCTACATCACTTTTGAAGAAGGATTCAGTGATGGTGAAACTTCAATATTTACATTCTCCAGAAAGTAAGCTATGGTTATACTTCACTGAATTATGTTGGATAATTATGAAGGGGTATTTTTCCATAGAGGGAAGTAGTCATTCAAATGAGGCTGATTAATTTTGTATGTGATTGTCTATCTAATATAGCTGAAGATGACATGAATCCAGCTACCCATCTTCTCACTGTTGATCTTACCTCAAAGAGAGGGCTGAAATTCTTCGTCATGGAATTCAATATTTTGTAAGCTTGTCTTATACAAGTTCAACTTCAAATTATGGGTTTAGCATAGTTTCATTATGAACTAGTCAAACATAATCTTGAATTTCTCTTTCTTGCATGTTTTAAGGATTTGGCCCTTGACTGAATTTATGATCTATTTGTAGTTGGATGGAACCAAAAGGGTGCATATTGGAATATTATATAACATTGATAGTCCAGTTTCATTTTCTCATGGATCTCCTTGCTTGCTTCTTGTGAAGGTTATTGATTTTATTGCATCCTCTTTCAAGTAAGTGTGAGATAAATAGAGCTCTTGCCATTCTTTGTTGATTTAGTCTTTTTATTGTCTAAAGTACCATTGCTAGAAATTTGATACATTCTATGATATCAAATTTCAATACACATTTACTTCTATGGTAAAGTGGTTCCCTAACCATGTCTTATATATAATATATCATAAGCCAGGTACTGTGCTAAGGATTTAGAGTTTCTAAACCAGTTAATTATTTGGTACGAGGCACAACATTTATATAGTTCACAAATAAGTAATACCAATGTCGAAACTTTTATCCAAGAAGTTTCTAAGCTGGCCGAGTCAAGTGATTTGAAGTCTGAATGCATGAGGTCTACATTGTCAGAATTCTATTGGGACTCCTTCAAGGATTATTTGCAAAGGATATGTTGACTACAATCAACATTTCTGAGTTTTCCAGTTAAAAGTATTACATTTAGAATGAACTGATTTAATCAATATTTTTGTTTTAAAGGGCATCCCTCTTATATTTGATTACCTTGTTTATTCTGACACGAAGCATTATTTTTATACTAGCCATATTTCTTTGCCTTTCCTAGCCATTGGTTTTTATTTGAGTGATCACCTCTTTCACCAGTTTGGATCATAGTTTTTCTTTGTTCTTTTGAAAGATGTCATAAAATACTGAAATGTTAATATCAGATATATTTGCAATTTCAGCAGAATATGATATGTTTTCTCTCTTCTCCCTATCATGGAGAGTGAAATGCAATCTCAGTGCTACTTTTGTTTATGTCTTAATACACCTCTTTACATTTTTTGGTCAAATAGTATGAGCTATTTTCTAACCCTTTGGAATCACACTTGAAGACACTTTAAAGTTCAATGCATGTTATATACTAACACAATTTAAAAAATATTATCTTTATTTTTAATGATGTGTGTATTTGTTTTCTCTTTACATGAATACATAACGTTTGTTATCAATCATATTTGTCCCATGGGAATAAATCCCAAGGGTTCTAAATGGACTCTTTAGACTCAATGTTTTAACAATCCTTTTGTTACCAGCAACAAATCTATTGCTTCACAACTAATGCATGCTAGCTGTAGGGGGGTATCCTTAGGGAGATCCACTGATTCAACCTAAAAATTCTGCAACTTAATCTTCCAAGTCAGCGAATTGGAAGTGCAGGTCCAATATTAAATTCTTTTAAGAGTTAGCAATAGATCACTTCAGACCTAAGACACAAGACACAATGAAACATGACACAGAGGACACGGAAATACGAGTATCTAACACAGGACATTGTGACCTCGAAAATAGGACATGCTATATATTATATATAATTTAACATAAAGATCCAATTTTTTTAAAAGCTAGAAGTCTAGAATGTATTGATAATTTGATACCAATGATAAATTGTGCGTCGGTAAGTTTAGAATTAGAATTGAGAACCATGAATTGTAGATTTCTCATTAAGTTCAAAATCAAAATGTATTACATCTATGTCGAGAGAACGCCAATGGAAAATACAAAAGAGACTAGAATCAGTAGATAATAGAAGTAGATACAAAATAGGGAAGACTCTCGTAGCTGGAATTTGTCATTTTGGACCGTCATTATTTGGTTGGAAATTATTATAGTTTGATAGTTCTAGTTGTCAACTAATTGAGGGATGGAAATCACCTTGTTTGGGACAGTCATTCTGGCTATTCCCTTGGCTGCAAAATACCTTGTGCTGAGATATTACATTTCACCTCCTTTCGATTGGAAATAACATTCTATGGAAAGTCATTGAAACACATATGTCATGGCTGGAAATTACATCAAGTATTCTTTGTTTATTTGAATAGAAAACACATGTCTTACAAAAGAAGTCTTGATTTCGTTATACACTATTGACATTATTTCTGGGATATTCTTTTATGAGCTCTTTAGGATTGTTGAAGATGACATTTATGATATCTACATTCACAATTTCCTAGTACTGAAAGTTTTATTGTTTGACAACCCTTTATATGAGAAAGACATCATTATCATTGACACAAAGCTTGTCATGTTCTAAACACTGATCTCAATCATACCTTCAGGTCTGATATATATAAGGCACACATTGGGATAACTACACAATACGCTTTCTGACAGTCATATACCTTAAAACGTTTTCTAATCATTGTCACAGTGATTCGGATTGGTACATTGAATTCAAATCAAGATTCTAACTTGTTTATTGATGTATATGTTGTTGTCACTATCATTTGCAAGAGCATAGAAGAAACATATTTTTTTGATTGCTTGGAGCCTACTAAGATCATTTGAAAGCTTTGTCATATTGATATGCGTTCAACCATAAATCTGTTAAGCATATCTAGATATTTAAGTTAATGCATTTATCCTTATAGACAAGCATTGCCACCTATAGTTGAACACATTACTGACATACACGTTTGTATGTATTTGTGTATATATTTACATATTTATTGATTATCTAATTCCTCTATTCTTTGCCAAGTGCAGGTTGCTTGTCACTTGTTTCGTTGGACCAAAGTAATGGCCTATACAGATTATTATGAGCGTGCTTTGACAAATGGTGTTCTCAACGTCCAAAAATGTAATGAGCTCGGGATCATGATGTTAGAAGAATTGAGGTATTGGGAAATTTGACAAAAAATGTTCAGTGCAAAGTTCATTCATATATTTCTTGGAAAGAATTTCTTTCTTTGTGCAATGCTGCCATTGATCTCCAAGCCTTATGGAGAGGTATTTCATGTTCATGTATTTGTAGGTATGCTGGTTCTAAATGTTTATGCCTTTTGAGTACACCTACTGTTTGTTGGAATTGTTTATTTTTTCCATGTTAAGTCTTGTGAAATTGCTGAGAGTTTCAAGCTACTAAGTATGGTTTTGAAGCTGCGACGGGATCTAAGTATGGATTAGAAGCCAAGTACAAGTGGGAGGGTTTATCCATTGTAATATTTTGAAAAGTCATCGATGTACTATATGATTTTCATGTAAAGTTATATGGAGAGTTTTTGAAAAAACTCATATTTATTATAATACTTGACATTTCATATAATATAATTTGTGTGGTTTAAAACTTATATGGTTTTACTTTGTATTATTTATAAGTTTTGTAATTAACTAATTGATGTGACATTGCATAATTCACATGTGTATTAGATGATGATAAATAATGTATGATTGTTTTTTTAATTTAAACATAATATCATATTAAAAATTTATATTGATTAATAATTGACACCATTAAAACTACTAAAATATAATAACCACAAATAAAACGACTAAAAGTGACTAAATTAGTGACCAATAAATGAGATTAATGACCAAAATTTGCATATCAATGACCAAAATGCAGTTTTGGTGGCTAATTTACGGTCTTTTATTACACGACCAAATTTGGTCATATTCTAGTTTGTCATGTGGTTATTAATTTGGTCATAAATGTGGTCATATATTTGATCATTGATTCAAATATATGAACAAATTAATGACCAACTGACCAGCTATAAATGACCAAAATAAAAATGACCAATTTTGGTTGCATAATAAAAGACCGTAAATTATCCACCAACGATCACCAAATCAAAAGTGGTCATTGATTTGTGGATTTTGGTCATTTTTTTGGTCACTAATCTCTCATTTTCCACTAGTGTCTTGGCTTCCTGCCAATGAATTTCATGAGGTTGCTGCATGAACTGAGAAACCAAACTGATGGCAAAAGAGAGATCTGGTTGGCTGTGAGTTAAATATATCAAACTGCTTACAAGCTGACAACAAAGTGTAGCATCAACAAGCGGTGTGGTAACAATATAGAATTTGAACCCAAAATCCAACAATAGAATCCGACGTCATCTGACATTTCGCATGGATGTGTCGGAAAACAATAAATCTACAGAATTCCGACAACAAAATATTTCTAACTCCGTCGATTATTTGACACTCTGGATTCAGAATTTCGACGCGTGTAGTGGCAGTTACTCGACACTTCTGTGCTGGTTAAGTGTCAAATGTCCGACTCCCGTAGTGGCGGTTATTCGACACATAACTGTCGGATCTTCAACGTCTGTGAACCAAAAACAAGTCGGATATTCGACTCATACGCGTCGGATATCCGACGATTAGTATAGATTTTTTTGTGAAAAAAAAATTAAGGTTTACATGATTTTAAATTTTATGGTCCCATACTTTTAATGGTAACTATGTTCAAGGAGTCGAATATTCGATGCATGTCCATTATAAATATAATTTTTTTAAATATTTCGACATTTTTGTTGTAGAAGCGATGGACGATTGCGAAAATTATTTGTTCCTCAATAGACGTTTTGCCTTCATTGATAAACAGTTTGCGGGGAATTTTTTATTCTTCGATTTCTCTCCGTTTGAAAAAACCTTGATATGTGGAACTTGATTTTTTAAGACAACCGGTTATATTCATGAATGAAGTTTATGACGAAATGTCAAATAGATTAAATATTTCGGATCCAAATGAAGAAAACCAACAATTGCTTGCTAGACTATGGGATGCAGCGAAATGAAGGGGTGATGGAAAATGTTATTGTCCATGTACTCAATGCAGGGGATTTAGAAGAATATTGATCTCAACAGCCACAAAACATTGCAGGGAACATGGACACGCTGAGGGGGGGAACGAATATCGTCCATTTGTAGGTTTAGCATTATAAACATTACTATATTCCTTTTTTTGGTAATTGTATGTATTATTATTTTTCATATATTAATGTATATCTATTGATGTTTCCATGTATTTATATTAAAGGAAAGACACCCTATAGCATGTCGTCTAGAGGAAGTGCTTTCAGAACAAGTTCAAAAACAAGATCATGGAGCGTGTATGTTTAATGGAGAACAAGTGAATGATCATATTGAACAAGATGATCATGTCGATGATGTAATTGAATATGATGGTACAAATACACTGATCCATGATTCATTTAACGTTTGAATGGATGACGATGATGTTGATAATGAAAATGATGATTAATTTGATGATGTTCACGATATGCCTTTTCTCGATAAGGCATATGAACCCCTTTATGAAGGCTCCAAAACAAATATTCTCTCTACTATATTGTTGATAATGAAATTGAAGGTTATGAATGGTCTTTCAAACATTGCAATCACACGTATGCTAAGGTATCTAAAATAATCCATCACATATATAGGATCGTGATAATGTTTATTTGCATTCCTCTAATCATTGTATTGTTAACTCATTATTGATCATCGTATGGATGAAGTGTGTTTCGTTAATATTATTTATTTATTACATTAACAATTTTTTTTTTTTTTGTAGCTTGATAGCTAATTTTTTGTTACCACCATCAAATATTTTACCTCGCACATTTCGAGATTTATCTTCCATCATGAAAGAGATTGGAATGCATTATGAAGCAATTCATGCATGCCCCAATGACCATGTTATATATTATAATTAGCATGAATTTGCAACAGAATGTCCAGAATGTCATGTAAGTAGATATCGTACAGATAAAGTAACAAAAACGGTGCCTCAGAAGGTTCTTCGTTATATTCCCATCATTCCACATTTTCAACGACTGTTCAGGTTCAAAAACATAGCACAATTTATGGATTACCATGCCAGGAACAGAAGTCAAGATGATGTTATCCGAATGCTTGCAGATGGTACTGCTTTTAGAGATATTGAGAAAAAGTGGCCTCACTTTAAAGAAGAACCACATAATCTTAGGATTTGTTTGGCAGTAGATGGTGTTAATCCATTTGCATAGATGAAATCCATTTACATGGTGTGGCCTATTTTTTTTATAAACAATAACATTCCTCCATGGTTGTCAATAAAGAGGGAGCACATAATGTTGCCGATGATTATTCCAGGTTTTATTGACGAAAACTGTTTTATTTATAATGTAGTTGTGGCATCTCATTTGTCATAATATGTATCTTAATTTCATATATATATCTATTATTTTACTCTTCTGCATGGTTTATATATCTTAATGGTTCTCATAATGATATATTTTATATGTTCTTCAAATTATGAATCGGGTAAGTTCCAAGTCAAAGATGTGAATGTATACATCGAACCTCTTATAGATGAGCTACTGAAGTTATGGAATGGCATAACTATGTATGACGTATCTAGACCAATATGACAAAGGCAATTTTAATTCCATGCAATGGTTGTATGGAAAATACACGATGCCCTTGGGTTAACTTCATTTTGTGGTTTGTAATTTTAAGTTCCACTTTAATTGCATTTAATGATATGGAGTAGTTAGAATATTTTATAAATGATTATATTTGACATAGATATTCCATATGTAAATATTGTAGGTCTTCAGACAAAGGGTAAATTTGGATGTCCAGTTTGTGGTCCTAAGATAAAATATTGACGTTCGAAAAGCTTAAGAAAGGAGGTGTTTGATGAGTATAGGAATTTCCTCTCTAAGAATCACAGGTATAGAACAACTGAAATAAATATTTTCAATGGGAAGTAGGAGTCTGCATTAAAACCATGGAGAATGACACCTCACCTTTGGAAGATGCAATACAATAGAAATCGTCATCATGGTACGTATGGATCATCGTATATGAATTTTTATGTATTTTAATTTTTTATTGTGAGTTGTTTGTTGTAGTGGCCATATTTTATTTATGATGTAATTTATTAATTATAAACTAATATTCATGATGTCCATCGTGATCATGAAGGCATTAATGGTCTTCCACGAGGAATGAAAAGTTATCCTATTCAATTCAGCAGGTTTCCCTACTATGAGCACCTACAAATTGCTCATTTGTTTGATACAATGCATATTGGAAAGAATGTTACTGAAACCTTATGGCGACTACTGGAGCTAAGGAGGGAGAAAGATAAAGTTGTGAAAGTGTGCAAAGACATTCAAGAAAGCAACCATGCAATGAAAGACGTCATCCAATTTCATACCAATGGAGAACAAGTTAATATAAACTCAATTCCATGGATGTTTACGGAGCAACAAAGCAATGCTGTCAAAGAAGTAATGCGGAAAATTAAATTTCCCATCGGTTTTTGTGCAAACTTGAAGAATATCATAACTAAAAAAGGTGATTTTGCAGGGGTCAAAACACATGATTAGCATGTATTCATCAAGGTAATTATTATTGTTATGTCCATATAAATTTTTCTTGTTTTTATAGTCGTTTTTTAATAAATGGTGTGCTTTGTATATTGATACAGTATTTTCTACCTCTCTCTCTCTCCCGGAAAACTTCGACAACAATGTCAAACAAGTTATATATAATATTGGTAAATATAGGTAACTAGCGATTACTTGCATGTGCTTAGTGTTTCTTTAATTCTCCGTATAATAATTTATATTTGTTTTTTTTGTGCACTATTTCAGCATATATTGTAATTTAATGTTTATTTTTGTTAAATATCGTTATTGGTTTGCATCACTTGTAGATGGTTGACATCTAAAGAAATCCATAAACAAGATATAAAGTATTGGAGGAGAGAAATTCCTCGTCTCATGTGTGAAATGCAGAAGCATCTACCATCGGCATTTTTCAATGCATAGGAACACTACCTCATACACCAAGTTGAAGAGATTGAGTTGTGTGGACCTGTGCACTCAAGGTCCATGTGGATGGTTGAGAGGCACTTGAAATTTATGAAGGGTTTGGTGAGAAAACTAGCACATCCAGAGGGTTCTATGATGGAAGGATATACCTTATACCAAAACATGTTGTATGTTAGTGAATATCTTCCTATTTTAGCGTCAAATCTCAATTTACGTCGCATTTGTGATCCGGACTCCAATAACAAATTTGAAGGGGAGCAACTGAAGGGGAAAGGTATATTGAGGAAGCTGAAAGGTAATTATTAGCTACTGGATTTTTATTATATCCTTCGTATTCTAATTGTATTTTCTAGTCATAATTGCTTCAATTAAGAGCATATACGTCTTTGTTTAGGATATTTACACCTTTCTTTGATTTTAATGGTTATTGTCATTAAACAGTTGGTCGAGAATGGGATGCAATTCATTTATACATCACAAACAATCTTGACTAGATGAAGGTATGGATTGAATGATGTGCACAATTGGGTCATGGAATATCATGGGAAGGTGTGGCTTCATTGGTAAAAGAAGCACAACGCAATGGACATAACAATCTAACAAAAAGGGAAAGCGATTTGGCATATGGTGTAAAAGATAAAATGGAAAGTATATAATTAATCAAATATCTCTCTAAATCTTTTATTTTGTTTGATACTTATTGACGTACATGTTATTTTTTTCCATGTATTGTTGCATAAGGACTGATTGGTTGTGTAATTTTTTGTGTATTGCTTATTGCAATTAAAACACCATGAGGCTATGGTCTGCAATGGAGGTAGATATCGAATCAAAAAACTGGATCAAACAAAGAAAACATCAGATTTTGGGGTTTCGGCTGTCTTTGAGGTTACCAATGTTTCATATAAAACTAATAGACATCGAGAAGTCTCAGGAAATCGATACTATGGGTATTTGGAAGATATTATACAGTGTGACTTTAAATCCTTTAAGTTAGTTCTATTCGTTGTCAAATGGTACAGGTTACGATTGAATCAACGTGATCCTGATAGAACTATTATTGAACATGATAATGGATTTACCATGGTAAACACAAGGTTGTTTGAGCCAAGAATAGAGCCCTATGTTCTTCCAAGCCAATGTGAACAAGTATTTTACTCAGAGGTTCCAGGTAAAGTGGACTAGTCGTTTGTTATGAGACACGATCCAAGGGGAAGGCCGGTAAAGTATAACCTAGATGATGGTAATGAAGAGGGTTCTTTGGAAGAAGAATATGATGACGAAGAGCATGATCAACTTGAGTTAGCTAACGATGATGATCCAATAGAATATGTCCAAGGAATAGTTGAATCAGATGATGTAGCAGACAATGCCGTTGAAGATTATTCTGACGATGAAACGATGAGCATAACTGATGATGATGGTGATGATGATATGGACAATCCTTACAATGTTGACACAGATGATGATACAAATGGTGCATCATCTTCATCATCATCAACATCATCATCATCGTCATCCTCATGATGATGATAATCATCATCATCATCATAATCATGATCATCATCATAATCATAATCATCGTCATCATCATCATCTTCATAATCATTTTCATCATCATCATCATTGTCATCATCGATATCATTATTGTCATCATCATCATCATTGTCATCATCTTCATCATCATCATAATAATTGTCATCATCTTCATCATCATCATTGTCATCGTCGACATTATCATTGTCATCATCATCATCATTTCCATCATCTTCAATATCACCACCATCATCATCTTCATCATCATCATCATCATCATCATCATCATTGTCACGATCAACATCATCATTGTCATCATCGACATCAACATCATAATCTTCATCATCATCGTCATCATCATCATCGTCGTCGTCGTCATCATCATCATCATCATCGTCACCATCATTTTCATTGTCATCCTCATGATGATGATAATCATCATCGTCATCATCGTCATCAAAATAATTATCATCATCATCAGGATCATCATCATCATCATTGTCATCATCGTCATCAACATCATCATCATCATCAACAACATCATCAACATCATCATCAACAACATTGTCATCATCGACATGAACATCATAATCATAATCATCATCATCAACATCATCATCATCATCATCACCACCATGCTCACAAGCTCACATGCTCAACTTTGCAATCATCCTTCAAAGATATATTTTCATTTATCCAAGATAGGGATGTGTCATTATGTAGATGGTTCTTCCCTCATTAATGTGAAGGTTCTTTATTCAAGTTAGGATATAATAAAAATATCCTAATACTATTATGGCAATTTATATAATATAAAATAACATATAATAAAAATAAAATACATATAATATAAAATAATATTTAATAAAAATAATAAAAACATATAATATATAATGTTTTTTGTGACAAGGGTTTTTGGGTGACAAGGGTTTTTTGTGCACGCTGTGATGTTTTCTCCTTTGTGGGACAAGCTTGAATGTAGATAGACCCTTCTTCATTTAGTGGGTTATTCAGGGATTCAATTTACAAATCTTCTTACCTTACAAATGAGAAATTCACTGCTCGGGTCATGAACTTAGAATAGGGCTTCGCACCTCACCCCCTCTCGTATCCGTGAGTCACTATTATAGTGATCATTCATTTTGTAGCACATCTATAGATGTAATTATGCAATTTCTCTAGTTTTTCACAGACAGGCTTGATAAACATTGTAAATACTATATGATAGTGTTAAGGACTGCTCATACCATAAGGTTTGGAGACTATGGTATAAATACCATGTCCTAAGTACTAAGTCTACACTGATATTTAAAGGATGGAAAAACCATAGGATAGAGGGTTTAACATATGACTTGGTTGTTATATGGTATAATGTTGATTCCATAAACTATGGTGATGGTTTTTGCATGCGTTAATAGTTACTAGCTAAGGGTTTGCGCATGCGTTAATGGTCACCAGCTTCTTGTGCAATATGGTTTTTGGCATTTTTGTTTAGTGTGGCCTCTACGCATTTGGAGAAGGGAGATGACCCCATTGATTCGCAAGTAAGCTAGATCGACTCTGTGTAAAAATGCATTGCTTCATTGTATTCTCCATGGCATGGTCATGCTTTTCATGCCATTGTTGGTTTTTCTGCAGGTGAACGTGAAGTCGCTCCGGGGTTTGCACAGGCTACACTATCGATTTGGGATTTCTTCTTCATGGCCATGGTGAGCATGCTAGAAAGATTTACTTGCCTCCTCTCATTCTGGGCATTTCTCAGTTGGAAAACTTTACTAGGTTGGGGTTTCGTGTGGCACTTGTTGAATCTGCCTTCGGGGTTTATAATGTAGCTTGCTCTAGTTTTTAATGGACTCTTGTTGGGAGGTTTGGAATTTTTGGGCCGTGGCTACACCATTGCTTGTAATGGTTCCATAGCTCATGACTTTTCCATTTAACATTTTTAATAGTTTGACTATTGTAAAAGAGGCTTCGTGCCTCACTATGTAAATACATTGCATGTTGGCTTTTATGTAAGGACTACAATGTGATTTGGTATATATGATTTCATTTGATGTTTATAAAAGATTATACTATGTACAGATTTGGGACTGTGTAGTAGATTTAATGCTGCGTTTTGAATTGCTGACTTACTGGGTTTGATTCATGGATTTCATCCTGTGGGATTTACTCTGTGCATTAATAATGGTTTGGGTTTGGGAGTATGCATGACACTCTGATTTTATTGTTTGTAAATTAAGTCAGGAAAGCTTCTAGAGCTTGGGGTGTTATGCCATGGGCTACGCCATTGTAGCAATGGTGCCACAGCCCATTGGCTTGCCATCGTATGCTCCATGTTGGCATTAAAATGGAGACTCTGTTTTTAGCCAGAGCATAGAACTTTTGGATTTGCATTAGCTCAATGTGGGTGCACAGAGGTTAAAACATCCACTCTATAGGAGGTTACTCATTGAGGCATCATTTGAAGCATGCTTACACTATTTTATACACCATTTCATGAGAGATATTACATGCTTGGCAGGTGACGTAGGCACCAACTGCCATAACTCTATGTAGACCTTAGTTTTACAAAAACCCTATTCAGAAAGTGAATTTCAAGAGAACCCTTAGTTTCTCTCTTCCCTCTCTGTCCTTCTCGAGCTACCCAAGCTTTTGTGAGATGCCTCACCTCAAAATGAGCTAACAAAAAGCTCCTTGAGCTAACCTAAGCTACCTAACTAAATGATTTGGATCTACATTAAATAAAACTCCAGTTCTATTCTAATTCTATTTATAGATCCTATAATTAACGAACAGAGTCCTTAATAAACTCAACTGACCCTTGTGAGTCATGAGTGACTCACTAACAAACTAACGACTCTTATCCAAACATTTACAAGTGGAAATAACAAGTGTCCTCTTCCATATTATTCAATTTTTAATCAAGATAAAATAATTTACAAGTGTTGAGACCCTAGGTATCTCAATTCATATGACTTTGACCAAGCCATGGATGAATTCGTTTCCATGAGCCTATGCTCCTGCATCACAAAGCAAGTTGTGTTTTACTCCAAATAGTGTTATGATGTATAGGAATCCTACAAACCTAATTGACCCGACAATGAAGTAGGTTTAAATTCTAGATGTTTATATTTCTAGGTTAATTTGTTTTTGAATTGAAGTGTCATGTGTGTGGCCTGTGCATTCCCACATTCACTTGGTCAATTTAGTATGGATTGGGACTAATTAACCATTTTCTTACCGATCCATTCAGTCATACCCTGATTTTCTTGGTTTGGTACCAAACTTGTCACTCCAATTGTTTCAAAGGATGAGTTAGCTCGGTTGGGGGTCAACTCTGTTGACTCAACCACCTCAGTAGAAAAACACTTGATTAAATCTGCAACTATTATTGTTGAAAAGGGGTTAGGCCAGTAAAAGGAACAGGCAATGTTAGGAAAAGGAAATGCAAGCAATAATAAGTGAGAATGGAGAATTGTATGTAACTAAAATATGGGCATACATAAGATTTCTTAGGGCATACATAAATTTTTGCATACAATACCATTAGTATCATAAATTATGGGAAAGAAATTAGAGGAATTTTGGGGTCTAAAATGGGCCTCCTAAGGAAAATAATAAAATAATAGATAAAATAATAAAATAATATTGATTAATTTTGGAGGAAGAAAGAATAAAACTACTTTTTGTGTTTGTATTTTCGACATATCTCCCTGTGTTTTTACTCAAATTTTGATCGGAGAGCTCGCTGGATGCGGAATTTGATTCCGCATGCAACGAGTACCCACAGTGCATACTTTTGATGGACCCCGCTACCCCAAAAACAAGAAATACCTGAAAAAACATGATGATGTTGTCATCATCAAATTTTTTCAGGTATTTCTTGTTTTTGGGGTAGCAGGGTCCGTCAAAAGTATGCACTATGGGTACTCGTTGGATGTGGAATCAAATTCTGCATCCAACGAGCTCTCCCGATCGAAATTTGAGTAAAAACACAGGGATATATGTCGAAAATACGAACAGAAAAAGTAGTTTTTTTTAATCACAAATATGTCAATTCAACCATTATGGTTGACTTATTTTATTGAAATTCTATTGGTTCTTGAATTCCAACTCACAAAAACTTATTTTGGCACGTTTTCTTATAAGGCCCATTTTAGACCCCAAATTTCCTCTAATGTCAGAAAAACATCCCTACACAAATATTAACCGATAAGTATGGTTTTGGTGTTTCATTTGGAGAATAAAATCCTATAACAATAGTTGTTATTATGAATCTTAAAGGGTCCTACATGAGATCTGTGCACTTTTAGGCAGTTCAACTTTCAAGCAAAAGAAGCCAATAAAAATATCCTAATACTATTATGGCAATTTATATAATATAAAATAACGTATAATAAAAATAAAATACATATATAATAAAATAATAATAAAATACATATAATATATAATAATATATAATAAAAAATGACAAGTGTATTTGGACATTGTCGCGACTCGTTTCCTTTTGGACAGTTCAGTTCAATTTAGAGGTGTTTGTGAATTTGGGAGTAGGTCCAGTAGACATGGTAGACAACTCTGTTGACCCGTGGTAGCAAGAGATCAACATCTTCTCCTCATTGAAAATTACCGGTATATCGTCCCCAGACACAGTGCAAAACACGCTGGAAAATTAGACAGCTAGAACCGAGAGTAGGGTTCCAGTTTCTTCGCCAGATGAAGAGCTGCTAGGTGTGTTCATAGCACAACCATTAAACCTGGCCTTAGGAGGAGGCATGTACTCATTATTCCACTCCATCCAACCTCCAAGTTTGACTAAATAAACTATTTCGATAATTGTACCTCCATCTTCTTTGATGGGGCTGCAACCAATCAAATTGGAGGTATAGGTGTTCATCTTTTGATCACCCAAGACCACTATTTTTGCTTCAAATTGGGTGTTGGTCTGAGTACAAACACCAGATTTGAACTACTTGCTTTATGGACTCTCCTTTATTGTGCTAAATCCATGGTCCTTCCCACTCTGCACATTCATGGTGGCTCCACAGCCATCATTAATTGGTTCAATAGAAGATCATAACTAACTTTACTTGCACTTGATTGTTGGTGTCAACATATCTGTGATATTGAACCTTACTTCATCCAGCTAAAAGTAGTTCACATATTCAGAGAACACAATACTAAGGCCGATAGCTTATCCAAAGAAGCATTAACCTTGGCCTCATGCCATTTTCAGTTTACTAAATTCACTGATGGTGAATGTACTGGTCAAGGCACTTTCCAGCTTTTCTAGCCCTTAGCACTTAAGTCTTTTATGTGCTGTTGCTATTGACATCCTTTGGATGATTGAGGTGGATGATCCCCTCATATTACTCATCTCTCTTATTTATTTCTTCTTTGGATTAGCTACTTCAGTATTAGACTTGAATTCTCAGTCTTTTGAAGGCTAGTGATGTGGATGTAGTCAAGATTCCTAGATTAGAGGTGTTACCTTTGAATGTTTGTCCAGTATTCCTGTGAAGCTGATCAATTGTATTCCTTAGGGTTTCCTTAGGGTTGAAAATTAGTATGGGAAAACAAGTTAGCATTGCCTTAGGGTTGAAAATTAATATGGGAAAACAAGCATCATCAAGACAAGCTAAAAGGAATAAATCAACAAATATTACATACTGATATAAATGTATTTAACGTGCCAACTAGCCAGATCTGGAAATGTCCGCTCTTCACCATCATTGGGAAATATGCCTCTGAAGTGCTGGCTTATGCATTTCAAAGTAGCACAGAGGTTAAAACATCCACTCTAAAACTAAAATCATCTACAACATCACAAAAACATTCATGGGAAAACTAAAAACCACTTAAAGAAGATATGTTCTTTGAAGGAGATAGTCCATTAAAGGAGAACCTCCAGGTTTTGTATAGACATATATTGGCCTAAATTGCAGTGTTATATGTGATGCATATGCATAACATATCGTCTCAAGCTTGAAAATGTTGAAAGGCTAAAGTATAATGGCCACAAGCATACATTTGAAGCTTATGAAGCCTACCCAATTCATGTTAGCAAAAGGCAATGCCAGCAATAAGTTAGAATGGAGACTTGTATGTAACCAAAAGAGGGGCATACATTAGAATGTTTAAGGCTACCAAATTCCCACACCTATTAACCAAACTCATTCTTGACAATATTTTTCTTTAACAAGCTATTGGCTTACAAGTCTTTCAAAGTTTTTTTTTCTTATAAGTCTTTCCATGTTTTTTTGCTGGTATTTTTCTATGCTTATGCCAAATTTTTTTTTGGCCATGGTGCAGGTAGAATCAAATAGGTATTTGTCAGACCTGTCTTCCTCTAGTGAAGGGAGTTTGGGAATGCTAGAGGAAAGTGAGACATATAGTAGGTCTACACGGTCTAGATCAACTAGATGTCAGAAGATTAGAAGAAAATTCGACAAATGCATGAATTTTTTTCTCCAAGGAGGGGGGGTCATGTTCCTATGATGATGCGATAGTGGGAGACATCGACGTGCCCTTAAGGTACCAACACCTAGTGAAAAAATGGGTTCCTAGCGATCTTCCTAAAGTAAACACTGATTTTTGTGTGAATGAGAGGATATATAGAATTGCACCTACCTCATTGCATGGATTGGGCTTGTTTTGCATGGACGACATAAAGGTTGGATATGATAGATGTACAGAATTGATGGAGTATGTTGGACCCTGTTACAACAACAGTGATTGGATGTGCCTATTCCAATATACATGAAGTATGCATAGATATGGGTTGTTAGTGAATTATATACAACTGAAAGACAAAGCTCAAAATAAAGGAGCAACCATGTACATGTACGAAAGGCCAAAAACAACCGGTAATATTGCGGGGTTTATAAACAGTACACAACCAGGGTCTACATTAAAGCAACCCAATTGCATATTCGAGTCGCGTGAAGGGAACCGTGTCTTTGTATGTGCAATTAAATCAATAGCTGCTAGCGAAGAACTGCTTATTGATTACAATTTGAACTATATAGATACAAACAATGTTAGTATGGTTGTGGTACAACAAACAATTTATAAGTTATTTTATTAATTATTTTAACGTCTATAGGAATTTTTGTTAGCATATAATTGAAAATATCTACTTAATTTCATGTTTCCTTATGTAACTTTTAGTATGTTTTTGATGCAGGGTTCTCTCAGGGGCACCTCCATCTCCAAAGATGTTTGTCGACCCAAGTCAAGGTAGCAGGTATACATTGATATTGCCAATGTAATATTAAATTTTAGGATGGACATACAGATACGTTGTTATGTATTTTCATTAGTTAGTATTAGGTTCGTTTATATAATATTATCGATTTTCCATGCAGAGTGTTGATCAGGGAAGCCAACCAGCTATTGATCAGCCGACTACAGCATCAGGGCAACAGCCAAACATGAATGTAATTCTCCATTTTAAATACTTTAAAATCATAAACATGTCTCTCGTGACACATTATGTTTATTTTTTTATGTATTCTTTCATTTTTATGGTTGCGTTCATGATGGTAATGTTGTCTACCTTTTTTGCAGATTGACCGGGGAAACTCCCCAGCTGTTGATCAGATGACTGGAGACTCGAGGCAACCATTTAACCTAAATGTAATTCCACATTCTTAATACTTCAAAAATGTACACATATAAAACATGTAGCATAGTGTTTTTTTTTTGTTCTATATTTGTTAGCTTATACATATTGCGTTCATTGTGATAATGTTTGCTACTTTTTTTGCAGGTGGCCGATCGAGGTAAATCCCCATTTGTTGATCAGACCATGCCCTCGGCTAGGCATCAATTAATCCTAGATGTAATCCCTAATATAATTATTTGCGCACACTATATTTTCAAAGACTAAGAAATTTTTTATATATTCTAATTGCAGACAGGGGATTCCATTTATGAAACGACGTCTCAAAACTCTTTATAGAATGAGGTCTCTCGGTTGATGAGAGATAGTGACATTAGAGAGTCTGCAGACCCATTGAGGGTGCTACAAATGACAAGGGAAAAACAAAATGAGGAACTGGTTCTTATGACATTGGCAGTTCCACTAACAGAAGGGATCGAACAAAGGCTTCAATTGTTGTTATAGCAACGTAAACAACTGGATGTAATTTATTGAATAAAAATGTAAATTCATTTATAAAAACTTTATAATATTTGATTTTATATGCTGTTGAACTTATAATACAATGGGTTTAATTTACAGTGTGCTATGGAGATTATCAATGGTGGTCAAGGCAATGTTGGTCCGAGTGACCAAACCACTCCATGTACACCACATACTACTCCCATATTGTCCACTGAAAAATCAGAAACACGCTCTATGACACCGCCGATGGCATTAGAGGGTGAAGCCAATGGTGCCCCACCCACAACAGATGCTGTAGAAGAAGGGGTGGATGCAGAGCTAGATAGAGATGTGGAAGCATTTCCTAGATCTTCTCGTGTGACTAGCACTGGTTCAATAAAGTGTACATTTTTGGTGAATGAAGAACTGCTTCCAATAAAGACAGAGAGGATTCCAGGTCATTATAGATTGTTCAATTCATTTTTTATAATTTGTGTCTAATATACCGATAATATTTTCTAATGTTCACTAATGATGGCAATAATGTTTTGCAGGAAATGATATATTTTATAAACATCTATATGATTTGGCCTTGGAGATCTTCAAGCTCACCATCTGCACAATGTGGAACAAGTAGCCAAAAGCTTTAAAGGATGATTTGACCAATCGCTTGGTTAGTCTGTTCGGAAAAGATACCTTTGATACATTGAAGGTACTACAGAAGGCTGGAAAACATCTAAAGATTGTCCGAAACCAATATAGGGTTCACCTAGAAAAGAACCCTAGGTATGAGTGCCCTCCAATGATTCCATCTATGGAGTGGAAAGCCTTGGTGGAAGATGGAAAAAAGAAGGGCCTGAGAAAATCAGGAAAGATACCACTAGGTGGAACAAGGAGGTATGCAATTCATTCCAAAATGTAGTGGTAAGCCTTATTATTACTAGTTTTTATATCAATTTTGGTACATAGACTAATTTATTTAAAAACTTATTTAGGCTCTCAGACACATCTAAGGCCACAAAGGCAAGAACTGAAAAAATTGGCCAACACAAGCTTGGGACTGGTGGTTACTCCAACTTGGCGGCCCGATATGTAAGTATTGCAAAACCTGAATCCACATCTAAATATCATACAGATTATTATTTTTGTTTTGTTCCGACAAAAGGATTTAAAATTAATGACATCATGCAAATATGAAGGTCGACCGGTTCAAAGAATTTCCCAGTGCGGATTACATGAAGCTTGGCTTCGAACATGGCTTTGACGCCATTGTTGAACACCAGAGAAGATTTTCTGTGAATATTGCACGTTCTTCTGCTGATCCATCAGGTGCCCAAGTATGTGAAAACTGTATAGTTTAATGATAATTTATTAATGCTCATGCAATTTGTTCCTTATAAATAAACTAACGTAAATTATTTATTCCTTTTTGTGCGGGAAATTAACGATCTGATTCATGTCGAGGATGAAGTACATGACCAACCAAATGAAGATCATGCTTCTCATCCTGGTAATGAATTTATTAATGTGCTACTATTTTTTATAGACCATTGCAAATGATGAACATTAATTCTAATTCTACACAATTCAACTACAGAGCATGTAGCTACAGATCATAACACGGAACAGGTTGGGCCAGCACGAGATAATGTTGAACATGTTGATGTGCACATGGCAGGTAAAAACACACATTCATAATGTTTTTTTAATGAATTACTCGTATTTATAAAAATATAAATATATTAATGAAATATTTTGACATTATTGCAGAAATTCATCGCCCCTCACCTAAAGTTCAACCTTCTAAGCAGACTAGTAGGGATACCAATGATCAGATTCTCGAAGATGTGACTCTAACTAAATATTTAAAGAGAAGAAAAGTAAAAAGGAAGTGACTAAACAAATTTTCAGTAATTCTTATTTATAAAAAAGAACTTAATGCTTTTTCCTCTGTTTTATGAATGAATGCTTTACTGAATTGTTTACTGATATTTTTTTCTGCCATTTACTAAATTAATGTTTTAATGAATGAGTTAATGAATGGTTTTTTCAGCTGTTGAATGATTGAATGGTTTAATGAATGTTATAAAGAATGATTTAATGAAAGCATTTTTCAACTATTGAGTGAAATAATTTTCATTGTAAATGCATTGTTATTTGCATTGTGAAATAGTGAAATAAATTGTTATTTGCAAGTATATGCATTGGGTTTGGGGATTTGAGAGTGATGTGAGGGGGGGAGGAGCCATAAGAGCTTCCACCTTCACGTGGTTGGTCCTATTTAATAGAGAATATTAAATTATTCTTGAAACAGAGAGGAGCTCAATGAATGGTAAGGAAGAATACATTAAAAAACATCTATTTCTATATTTTTACTGTGTAATTTTCACTATTGCTATTTGACTCCTCCATTGGAACTTGTTGCAGGTAGCATTGAGAAACATTTCCATAGTTAAGAGGCAAGAAATGGAGTTTTGATTAGATCGATGGCCTTATATACATAGTATTTTTGGTTATCCATGTTTTATCAGGTGATATATTCTTACTAATTATATTTTTTTGCTTACATAATTTATGTTAGATCATTATATTTTAAATTCCTTGATTAGATTAAGCAGTTGAGTGTCATTTAATGTTGCCTGAGGATTTTAAAGAACTCAGTTACTTGAATTGAATTAGTAAGTGATAGATGTTATATAACATGTTTATATAAATGGTTGGGAATGATAGCTTCGGAGATAGATTGTTTGAATACTTGGTCAATTGTAGTAGGATGCATTTATTTTCGCAACACACTCATGTCTTCATTTTATGTTTTCAAGATGATTTTGAATAAATAATGGCTTTTTTCTAAATCATAAGTCCACATTCAATGTTTTCAAGATGCTTTTGAACAAATAATGGCTTGTCTCTACATCATAAGTCCACATTCAACAACCTTTGCAACAAGAGTTTTTATATACCAAAAAACTAACATTCATTCTTTACTTGTTTATGGATTTTGCAATCCTGCAGATGCAAGATGTGGACAATGGTACACTCTTGAAGTGGACTCTTCAAAGGTTACCTTGGAAAATAGAGCAGATCTTCTTCAATGAGCTGAAGTTCGTGTGTGTGCTTTTGATATAGAGACAACCAAGCTTCCTTTCAAGTTCCCTGATGTCGAATATGACATGATAATGATGATTTCACACATGGTGGATGGGCAAGGCTATCTTATTAAAAATTGAGAGGTAAAAACACTTGGCATTGTTTTATGCCCATTGGTCAGCCTATCCTTTGTTTTGGGATTTCTTTCAGCTATGTTTTGGGATTTTTATTGTTTACAGATTGATGTTGCATTGATTGTTATGAACATCGTTGCTCTTCTTTAGTTTTCCAATTCCTTTTAGTTTGTTTCCTGAGTGTGTAGGGGTGGGACATTGAAGACTTGGAGTACACTCCAAAACCAAAATTTGAAGGAAATTTCAAAGTAGCAAATGTGCCAAAGGTATATATTCCATTTACTATTTACCCTAAGACTATAATTCTGAAAACAAGTATTGATCCCCTGGAAGTTTGCTAGACTATTCTACTGGTTGTTTGGAATTTGCAAGAGTGAAGTTAAATATCTTCCTTACATTATTAATAATGATTTAAGGTAACATACTCTGTTGTTTCTTTGTCTCTTTGCTATATGAAGTGGTTATGTATTTGTAGGATTCAATATTATTCTATATCCCTTCCTTAATCAAAGCTAGACTATTTTAATGCCTCTTGGTCAACAAGTTTATTTCTGTTATTTTTTTTTATCTTAGCTATTTCCTTTGGTCCCCTCTATTTAGAGACTCTATAGGTTCAGTGTCCTCCATCATCACTTATTAAGATTATGGATGTAAAGCACTCTTTGCATGAGAGATCTTTCTTATACAGGGAGAAACTTATGCAGATACTTATACAATTAGCACAATGCATATGAAGGATAAACACAATTCTTTAGACCCATTTCATCTTAATCATGTTATAAAATACCACCCTTTAGAACTTTAGTCAACTCAAAATGGAGGTCAGGGACACAGACAGTGTATGGGGACTGCTTCATTCCACTTTCCAACTAATAGTCTCACCCAGAGAAGCACTGCATTGTGTTCAACTAGGAAAACTTGATTGCAAGCAACCTTTCTCTGATTCTCTCGAAATCCAAGTCACATAGGCCATTTCTAAGTGGGTAAGTTGGAACATGCGGGCATGAGATTATGTGACCTTTGTACATGTGGTTCACACTACCGTGAATTTGTGTTGTAATCACCTACCCTTAGCACATGTAATGTCTCTAGTTAAGGAACATTTTCTTAAAGTGTTCATGGATTGGTTAGATTGGACTTTGTCTTGTTAAGTGGTCCACTTATAGACTCAGTACAGGGTTTGCTTGTAATTACTCTCTTCCTTATTCCATAAATAGAAAGGAGGGTGCTTCTCTTGAGGATATTGGGTTTTCTATTTTGTGAAAAGTAAAGTTAAGAGTAAAGTAGTTGTGATAACTATATGTGCAAGGATGAAATATAAACTTGACATAGAATCCTCTAGTTTGCTACCAGGATTCCTTCAGTGGTCAAATTCTAGGCTGAAACCATGTGGCCATAAGTGAAATCTTTGGACTTTTTTTTTAAATCCATCAACAGGTGTCGCTTTTTTGATGTTCTTTTGACACTTCGGTAAACCCATTTGACGGGTGTGCCATGACTGTGACGCTTCCTCCCATCAGACGACCGACGGTTAAAGTGTCAGAAAATGTCGGAAGGCCGACTCTTCTAGTGTCGGAGTACATCAGAGTACCGACACTGTCTGAATTAAAAACCGACGACACCGCCATTTCTCAAACACTTTTGTCCATTAGATGGCCGACGCTTCAGGGGTTGGAGGACGTCGGATTTCCGATGGTTTATGCAATTTTGGTTGGCACTTCAGAAGGAATAATGGACGAATATGCGACACAATGGTCTATCCGATATTCGACCCTTATTACTGGACAGTCTAAGATCCGATGTTACACCACCGATGAAAAAAAAGTGTATGTGTCGAATACCTGATAGGTTAGTGTCGAATTTCAAACATGGTAGCTGTTGGATTTTGGGCTCAAATTCTATAGTGTAAACTCAACAGTTAACTTTACACTAGACTGAAATGGTGTAGGAGAAGATTTACAATCACTCATATGGAAACAAGCCAATAGGTCTGTAGCATACTTCGGCTGAGAGAGAAACATACCATCTTCCATATGCCAAATTTGAATACCCAAGAAATAATGAAATAAACCAAGGTCAGTCATTTCAAACTGCTCTTGAAGATCGATTTTTAGATTTTGAATTAATGTAAGCTAGCTGCTTGTGATGATTAGATCATCTACATATAAAAAAACAATGAGAATATTAGTACCAAAGTTTTGAACATACATATTTGGATCAAATATACAATTCTTAGAACCATTCTTCAAAAAATGTGCATCAATTTTATCATACCAAGCCCTAGGTGCTTGTTTGAGACCATATAAATACTTGTGTAATTTACATACTAAAATGGCATAGGATAATATTTACAATCACTCATATGGAAACAAGCCAACAACTCTGATACCATTTTAGAATAGTAGAGTCAAGCTAAACTAGTTAACCTATCTAAGAAACCAACAACATATCATAAAAGATAAGAACATGAAAAGAAACAGACAAGAGAACACTGATATACGTGGTTCACCCTAATGGGTTACATCCATGGGAAGGTAGTCTTCTATTATCTCCAGAATGTCTTCTCCAATCTTACAAGAGAGCAAAGCACAAATACCCCAAAGAATATAAATGATGTACAAGAGTGTCACAATAGTACCACTACTACATGAAGAATACATGATATGTAGAGACTCACTTGACCCTATTATATACTAAGAGATGAGGAGGAATTACTCTCACATATTGCATGTGGGATAGTATAATTCTCCAAAATAATATCTCTTAATACAATACCATGGACAAATACTCTACACAAGTAAATACAACACCATATAACTATGGGTGAAATGTATTACTCTTTTACATAAGATTATAGACAACTTCTGACATAATACAAAAACATGATTACCTTCCAAGGAATATAATATATTCCAACAAAGTATATTGAAGAGAACCTTGATTTATAGCTCAAAAGGAGAATACAAGAATATGAAAAGATTGAAGAAGAAATTATGCATCTTAGAAATAAGCTTGTCGAAGAAACTATTTAGTCAAAATTCGAAAATAGTTCAAAGAATCTAAATGACATATTAAGTAGCCAAATACCATCAAGAGATAAATATGGATTAGGATATGACTAAGAAAAGAAGCCAGAATTCCCCTCCTTCACAAACCAAGGTAGAAATAAAAGAAGCTATGCGACTGCACTGAAGAGTCCAATTAAAATGGAAGAAAATAAAAAATCTACTCTATCCTCTCATGACAAAGATAAAAATAAGGTGATACCTAGAATACCAATGACAAGTAGATATCGACAGATTGATTTTGTTCGTTTCTACTCTTGTAACAATTTTCGCCATAAAGCCCTATATTGCAGAGCATATGGAAAGTTTTGTGATCACAAGAAGAATCCATCTAGTAGCAAACAAAGAATAGGAATCCATAACCTGTTTACACCTATTCAAAGATATGACATGGAGTGTTACAAATTAAAAAACCATGGACATATAGAAAGAGATTGTAAACTAAATACTCTTGCATAGAGAGATTCTACAAACGAATTTCAAAACAAAAAACAAAAAAAGAACTGGAAGAAAAAGGAAGAAGATGAATCCATGATTGCTCTATGTGTGAAAAAAGAGAAGAATATTTGGCATATTGACAGTGGGTGTTCAAAACATATGACATGATATCCAAACAAATTCATAAATCTAAGAAAATATAATAAGGGAAAAGTTACTTTTGGATATAATATGTCTTCCAAAATAATTGGCAAAGGTACAAGTACTATCACTGACAAGATCAAGGATGAAAATGTGTTGTTAGTGGAAGACCTAAAGCCTAATATCCTCAATGTAATTCAAACATGTGATCAATGGAATATCTGCACTTTTCACTCTGAGAAATGTGAAATTAGGAAAAAGGACTCATGAAGACTTGTTGGGACTGTTGTAAGAAACTCAAGTAATGTATACATCCTAAAAAATGAAGAACAATGCTACATGTGTATGATTGATGAAGGATGGTTATGGCATAGAAGGTTGGGCACTTAAACTTTGACAATATTATGAAAGTAAGTAAGAATGAAGTTGTAAGGGATTTTCAAATATTGTGAAGCCTCTAAATTTAGTCTACAAACATTGTCAACATGGAAAGAAGACTACAACTAGTTTCAAAACAAAAGAACATACAACCACACATCCATTAGAAATAGTTCACATTGATCTTTGTTGACCAACAAGAAATAAAATCTTGCAAGGAAAGTAATACTTCATGTTTCTTGTAGATGATTATACAAGGATGACTTGGGTTACCTTTCTCATAGACAAATAAGAATCCTTTCAGAAGTTTAAAGTTTTTAAAGAAAAAGTTGAGGATGAAACAAATTTGAAAATAAAATGTCTAAGGTCAGATAATGGAGGTGGATTCACTTCAAATGAATTCAATGAATTTTGTGAAACTCATGAAATTAAAAGACATTTTTCATCCCCAAATACTCAGCAAAATGACATTGTGGAAAGAAAAAACATGACAGTCCAAGAAGCTGCTAGAACTATGCTAAATGAAGCAAAAATTCCTGATGTGTATTGGAGGGAAGCAATATATACATCTGTTTATATACTAAACATAGGACAAATCATATTTAATAATGAAAAAATCCCTTACCAACTATGGTATGGAATACCTACCTCAATCAAATATTTCAGAGTGTTTGGGAGCAAGTGTTACATAAAATGAAATAAAGATGATCTTCGGAAGTTTGAATCTATAACTACTGAAGGAATATTTTTAGGATATTCATCCACCAAGAAGGTATATAGATGTTACAATATAAGGCTACAAAAAATTATAGAAAGTGTAGATGTAAGAGTGGATGACATAAAACCAATAAAAATAAAAATCCAAGACGAAGATATAAGAACAAATAATGAAGAGGAAACCTTGCAAAAGAATGAAGGTGTTTATGAAGAATAAGAAGAAGAGGAAGAATCACAATAAAATGAAGTTGAAGATCCTCCAAGATCTGATACAAAATCCCCATCCAGAAGAATACAAACAAATCATCCTGAAACACAAATCATAGGTGAAAAAAATGTTGGAGTCAGTACAATAAGGAGATTCGTGTTTAATGAACAAGACCTAATTTCAATGATATAACCTAAGAACTTTACATAAGATAGAAAATATGATGATTGGATCAAATCCATGAATTAAGAATTGGATCATATTGAGAAGAACGGAACCTAGGAACTTTTCCTAAGACCCAAAGACAAGAATATTGTAGGAACTAAATGGGTATTCAAAAACAAGTTCAATGAAGATGGCCAAGTGATAAGGAACAAAGCAGTACTAGTGTGTAAAGGATATGCTCAAGTGGAAGGTATTGAATTTTATGAAAATTATTCCCTTGTAGAAAGACTTGAAGCAATCAGAATGTTTCTAACACTCTCTTGCTATAAAAAAATCAAAGCATATAAAATGGATGTCAAGTATGCATTTTGGATTGGGAAGCTAGGGGAGTAAGTTTATATTGAACATCCTAAAGGTTTTCTCTTATCATAAAACATAGAATAGGTTTTAAAACTAAAAAAACAACTCTATGGTCTCAAAAAAACTCCACAAGCATGGTTTTTAAGGTTGTATAACTACTTCAAACAACAAGTATTTAAAAGAGGATCCACTGAAAGTAATCTCTACTTAAAAATAAAAGACAAGAATATGATCATTGTTGTTGTTTATGTAGATGATATCATATTTGGAAGTGATCTACAAATCACGACTGTAAAATTTGCTTCAGACATGAATAAAGAATTTGAAATGTCTTTGCCGGGAGAATTAACATTCTTCTTGGGATTACAAGTTCCTCAATCAGACAAAGGGATATTCATTTCTCAAACCAAGTACATTAAAGACATGATTAAAAAGTTTAAAATGGAACATTCTAAACCAGTTAGTACTCATATGGTCACTGGTTGTAAGCTAAGCAAGGAAGACGAGTCCTTAGAAGTAGATAATACCATGTATAGATCTATGATAGGAAGCCCAATATATGTGATAGCCACTAGATCAGATGTAATGCAAGCTGTAGGGTTTGTTTCTAGATTCCAATCAGCTCCCAAGGAAACACATGTGACAACAGTAAAAAGAATTTTAAAATATTTGAAAGGAACTATGGAATATGGCTTATGGTATCGTAAAAGTCAAGACTTCAACTTAAAATCATTCACTGATGTAGATTGGGCAGGAAGTGTTGATGATCGAAAAATTACTAGTGGAGAAACATTGTTTTTAGGATATTGTTTGGTTTCCTGGTTAAGAAATAAACAACCTTCCATTGCACTATATACAGTAGAATCTGAATATATTGCTTTTGCATCATGTTGTAGTCAAGTAATTTGGATGAAGCGGACATTGAAAGAGTTTTTTGTGAAGTATGAGAATCCAATAGTAATTAAATGTGACAATACCAGTGCTATAAATATATAAAAAAATTCTATCATGCACTCTAAGACAAATCACATTCCAATAAAATATCATTTTCTAAGAGACCAAGTGGCACAAAAGGTTGTAAAATTAAAATATATTTTTGCTAAAGAACATATTGCTGATATATTCACTAAAACACTACCCAAAGAAGCATTTGAGCATATTAGACATAAGTTGGGAGTAATACCCTTACAATGAGTAGAAAGGAGAAAATGAATCATTTCAAGGGAAGGTATGTTGATAGGGGGATCTATAAGAAGGAATCCTTTGTCAATAATGTCAAAGGGTGAGAAAATTGAAAATTGAGAAATTGTTGCCATCAATGCCAAAGGGGGAGAATGTTGAGTATGGTTGTCATTGATGTCAAAGAAGTTTAGTAATGACAAAGGAATAACCTAGGACATGATGACATGGCATATAGGTTGAATTTGGCATAGATGAAATCAACATGTCATCCCTCATGCTCTAGATTATTTACCTTCCAAGTTGATGAAAATAAGGATCCACCTTAGGTCTAAGGATCAGATACATAAGGTTAAGAGGAAATTTATTGGATACAAATCAATAAGGAGGATTGATCGATTCTCTAATCAATCAATTGAGTTTTGAATAGATCATGGTACATGGCCATTGATCGATCATAAATCACTGAAAGGATTGATATGATCCAACACTAAACAAAGTTTAAAATCCTACAAAGATGAATGGATGAGGATGAGGCAAGGTAGAGATCAATGGTCTGGATTGAATCCGACACAAGAATATATGATCTTGTTAATGTTCTGGAGGAGTTAGAACAATTCAAGTTATATTAAGACAATTGAAGGTCTACGATCATAGATTGATCATCAACAACCGAGGAAGGATTCCGGAGATCGAAGGTGCAAGAATGTTAAACATGCGGAAGGGTAATCTATGCAGGTTAGATCAACAGTCAGATCGAGATCATTTTCCCATGAACGATCGAGGAGGACTCCACTGTGAGAAAGTGCACAAAGGTTAACAAATAGGTTGGAATCCAGAATCATTATTAAGTATTCTCTTACTATTAAATACCTTTGATATAAAGTGAACCTATATCCATCGGTTGTCAGTTATTCCACTACATGAAGATGCGTGGAAGATAATAGCAAGGTCAGGCAATGAAATTGGAAAGTAGTCATTGTTCCATGATCTCACATCAACGTATGAGGACGATTGGCAAGGATTTGAATGGTTGTAAGCTAATCTGCTAGGTGAATACAAATGAATTTTAAGACCACTCTTCGGACACAGAATTGTTATGAAGATCAGTTTGATACCAGTTCAAATCCATCGTTGATGTGGGTTGATGAAGATCCAATGGTTATGAGTCATTTCACTGGTGAAAGAAGCTCAATATTTAGTTAAATCCTCGGATGTGAAATTCCTTAATATCCAGTTAAGGGGTCATTTTACGTCTGTTCCATTAAACAAAAAATTGGTGATGAGGATATTTGGAGGTTAATTTGGCAGAAAAACTAAAGTTGGAGATAAGTTAGTTTTAATTAACTCTGCAAATATAAATTCTATTAAAACTAAACTTAATGATGAATATCAACATTCGAGAAAGGACACAAAGAATTCCTACAACTATTCAATGAAAAGACATGATAATTCAAGTAAAGATATGATGATATTTATGAATAATTCAAACTAGGAAGGAAGTTGTCTCTATAGTCCATATCTATGTAGCAGCAGAAAACAAAGACCAAGGAAGTAATGAGAAACCAATGAAACAATTGAATACATAAGAAGATCTGTAATTCTAATAAAAACATAATAGGGTGGTAGGGTGGTGCTAGGGAAAGCTGTAGGCTTGCAAGGGGGTTGTAGCCTCCTTCCATTGGTAGCTGGTAAATAGGGTGTCATAGCATCCTTTGAGTAATTGCTGATAAAATCACAGGGTCGTATCCTCCTTCTAGTAGCAACTAGTAAATAGGATGTTGTAGCATTCTTTCAATAGCAACTGATAAAACAATGGGGTCATAGCCTCCTTATAGTAGTTGCTAGTAAATAGGGTGTTGAACCATCTTTGTCTGTAGTAGAAGGAAAAATATGTTTATACATATAATTTTGCAGTAATAGGAAGTAATGGTGGTTTTCCCAATTAGGCTTCCACAATATACTTGTGTATCATGCATCTTATTGATTATGTGTGTTAATGAATAAGTTAAAAGTGTTTTTAATTGTTAAAAGTTATCAATACTGATTCACCGCCCTCTCGGTATTGTCCAATATTCCAACACCCTTTGAACTGTAATATATCACATACTAAATTGTATCCCATATATATTGAAGTATCCTTTTTTGTTTCTTTCCATTGATTGTCATGGGGTGTTTTCATATATGAAGAAACAAGACCAACAATAAAGAAAATATTAGGAAAAATATGATTCAATTATAAAATACTTCCTACCAAACGACGATAAAATGTGGCATATACTTTGGGTGTAGTGAATATGGTATAAATATTGAGTCTCTATTGAAAGGGAGAAGGGGTTGGATTGCAATTTTCAATGTGAAAGTAATGAAGAAAGTCACAAGCATACTTAGATTGAGAAAGATAAATTATTTCTTTGTTTTGAGACGCTCGAAGGCCAAGAAAATAATGCAAATGTAATAAGTTATCCATTTCAAATTTATTCTTAGGATTATATTTCACATGATTTAAAAGTTTGGGGTCACTATCGGTAAGAATAAGTTCATCAACATAAATAACAAGGATGATGATATGGTTTCCTACTTTTTTGGTATAAACATTGGGGTTAGAATGACATTTAGAAAAATCAGTGTCAAGAAGAAAGATATCCATTTTGGAATATCGAGCCTAAGGATCTTTATTAAGGCCATAGAAGGATTTATTAAGGTGAAAAACAAGGATATAATCATTCTAAACATATCGATAAGGTTTTTCCATTTTTTTCCATGTTTTTCCATGTCAATTTATTCTCACAAATATTCATGCATGAAAGAGAATTTGACATACATTTGATGGCCGCCCCTTTTATGTTAAGCATCAAGGGAAATAGCAAGTTGGGTGGAGTTCATTTTGGAAATAGGGGAAAAGGTTTCATTGTGGTCAATTACTTCAACTTTTGAAAATCCTTTGGAAACAATTTCTACAAATTTATATGGATTATAAGTCTCTTAAACTTGATCCAAAAGAGAAGAGGCTCTCTAGAACTATGAATGTGTTTTATGCTAATCTATGGATCACCAAAAATGTCATATCTTCTAACCATAATCTCATTGTATTTATGTTGAATAAGTCTATAACCTTTTACATAGTCATAATTTCCAGTAAATATGCACTTCTCAGTATTAGGTTGTAATGTGTTTCATTTCTCATTGGAATGTGAGTCAATGCTTCACTACCAATCACATGAGAGTGAATTACATTGGGTTTAATTTCAATCCATACTTATTCTAGTGTCATATATTTTATATCCTTTATGAAGTGTTATTAAATATGTAATTGGCACAAATAATGGCTTCCACCCAAAATCAAGGATCTGATCCTTTATATTGGATCATACAATTTGTCATTTCCTTTATTGTAAAATTATTTCTTTAAACAATACCCTTTTTATGCGGTGTGTATCGAAATGTATGTTTTATTTGAACTCCCTATCTAGTTCAATACTTTGTAAATTTATTGTTTACATATTCACCTCCATTATCTATTCTTAACTCGTGCATTTTATCTCTAGGGTATTTTTCTACAAGAGTCTTATAGGCCAAAAACATGTCAAAAAATTCACTATTAAGTTTTAGAAAGTAAAACCAAGTGTGTCTAGAGAATTCATCAATGAAAGTGTTGCTGCTGCAACTGTTTCCCCAATATTTTTACATTTTAGGACCCCTCCTTCAATTTTTGTTTTAAAAGCACGCCTACTCTTGTTTCCCACCTCAGTTAATCCTTCCCTGCATACATAGTATTTCCTAGAATATCGATCATAAGGTTTTTCCCTAATCCTGAAGTGTGATTCTGGTAAAAAATACTTAGGCACGACCAATAAACAAGCCTTACAAGAATATCCACTTTGATTTAAGATCAACGGCTAAGAATCACTATGATCAAGATCCAACGACTAAGAAATGGAGGGAGAGGAAGGGGGGAGTCGGAGAAGCCAAGTTTCGCTTATGAAAAGGTTACAAACCAAATTTCTGACTTTTGCAAAGATCCAACAGTCCAGAAGGTTTCCACACAAATCAACATTTCAGAAAGGTGGAAATGAAAAGGTGGAGGTGGAAAGTTAAAGTTTAAAATTCATGAAATATTGAAAAATATGATTTTTGAATTCTGCTTTCCACAAACGGCAGAAGCAGAAAGGCAAAAGAGAAAAAGCCAAAGTTTAATTTTGGAAAGGATTGAATTCCTGCTTTTTGATTTCCGCTTTCTGGAAGGGCGGACGTGGAAAGGAGGAGGCGGAAAAGGCAAGTTTTGGTCATGAACAAATTGGAATCCTGATTTTTGACTTCCACATAGATCGATGGTTTAGCAATATTCCGCATGGATCAACGACTTAGAAGGTTTCGGAATGGCGGGGACAGAAAATCGAAAGAAAAAAAGACAAAGTTTAATTTCAGAAAAGATTGAATTTCCTCTTTCCGATTTCCTCCTTCGGAAAGGAGGAAGTGGAAAAGAGAAAAGATAAGGTTTTAACGTTGAAAAGGTTGGAGATGTGCTTTTCGATTTCCGCTTCATGGAAGGGTGGAATTGGAAGGTTTAATTTTAAATTCATGGAAGATTGGTGAACGCGCTTTCCACTTTTCAGAAGTGTGAAGCCGAAAAGGAGATGCCAAGGCTGCATGATCTAACAATTCAAATCATACCCGATCCATCTTTTAAATGATCTGAGCCGTCCAACCTCTGTTTTGTTTTTATTGTGAACCATTGGGGAAAATGAGAAATATTTATCCAGAAACTTTAACTAAATAATTTGCTTGCTTAACAGGGAAATAATCATCATGTTTTTTTTTCTGTTTAAATAAATGACACATATCATGAAGATTACAATTGAAAATATGGTGATTAGTTATAGTCGCCATTGTCAAATTATTGTTGTTTCCAGATAAGATATGTCTCTCATGATGTTCTGTTTATGTATTACAGGTACTATGGTTCACCAAGTTAGGATGGGAGATTACAAGACTGGGTAAAGGTTGCAGCTTTCAATGATTGAGATTCATGACAGATATAGATCTACGGTCCTGAAGTATTTTGTTGTTTTAACTTGCATAAATGAACTAAATTTCTCATATTCGTGGAATTGGTTAAAGGGCTAGATAGATCAGTGACCAATATCAAAGGTGGAGTCAGATCGATGGTGGACGTGCATTTCCTTGATTCAACATGCTCATGGAAAATAACTTTTGAAATACATGGAATTGGTTAACTAATATCTGCTCGGAATTAGATCTACGACGTAGAAAAAATTCCGCTGATTCAACATGCATAGATTAATGAACTTTGGAAATTTGCGGAATATGGTAGAGGCTTAAAGTTTGAACGACGGATATCTTGACAGAAACTTGATCAATGACCTATGTTTATTTCAAAATAAGAACATGAATGAATATTAGTAAGATTAAGGACCGCGAAATTGGTTTAAAGGTGCATGAAAAATAAAGGAGCGTGTATTTCCATCAGGGCAATGCTTGTGTAATTTGTTTTTGAAACTGTTAGATTCAGCCAGCTGGGTGAATAAGAATCCTAGGAATTTCCTAGGTGATGGAAAGAGATAGTATAAATAAAGGTGCAGAGCACCATAGAAAGGACTTTTGGCCTGGTGAAGGAATTCTGGACAATTGTTTTCAAAGAGCTATCTCTTTGCTAATAAGAAGGATATTTTTTTTGGAACAAAGGGCCTGTGCAGATATTTAATCAGAATGTGTGAAATGCATACTATAGAACTATTTATTCTTGCTTCTGTACATCATACAATGAGATTGTTCTAACCTCTTGGAACTATTTCCTTGGTCATGAATGTCTGTTGTTTGTATAAACATCTGTGTTGAAAAGGTAATAAATGGTTTAATTATACTAGAGCTACCTCTGGTATTCTTTCTGTTGTGAATGTGATTATTGTGTTGGTACATCTATATGTTATAATTTTATGAACATTTACAGTATTTTACTCTGAACTTTAAATTTTCTCCATGGTATGGATATAATAGTTTAGTTTTAGATTTAGATTAGATCTACATTTAACTTAGGTACCTACATATCATTCTTTAAAACATAATCATATAAATGGTGGAATGGGTCATAAACAGTAAAATATTAAAAGAACTTAATCTACGATAGCTATAACAGTGATTAAGATGGATTCCCCACACCAAATGGTGTCTGATTTAATTGGGATCATTCAATGGGGAGAATCCCTACTACTTGGTACCTAGTATTTTTCCAGGCATCAACAGAAAGTTAAGAAGTACTTGAAGCCAAATAAATAGGTAGAAGGAATATAAACACACAAATAACTATGAACAAGTTGCAAGGGATTTGAGTAATGCTAAGAGGTACCTTTTTCAAAACTATACTAATAATGTTTGTTGAAAACACACCAAGGAAAAATGCCATATTTGGAAGAAATGAGATGAATACTAGTCACCATTTTCTAATTACATAGCTACTGCAGTGAGCGATAGTTTAAATGACCAAATTGCCCATGCCAAATATTTATCAACTCATTGCTATGAGCAATAAAAACTAATGGAAAAGGTGATTAACCAAAGTTGTTAAATATGTACAAAGGCTAGCAATATCATCAGCAATTCCAATTTCTAGGACATTCTTTGGATCTTTTCAATATTTGATTTCAACTTGGAGATGTGTAAACTCTATAGACTTACTTTCAGCAAAAATGAGTGATCTCTTAAACTAACATCGCGTTGTAGGAAATACTTGAAACACATAATACATCTTTGAAATGACCATCATCTAGATTAATTGTTCCAAATCCTGTAATAATAAGAGATCTATAATCATTAACAAATATATATGTTTGGTTTTATATTCATTTATAGCATAAAAATAGCTTTATCATTATCCATATGATAACATGCTCTACAATCAATGAACCAATTATTATAATAAGAATATGCATCGAAGGAAAAGCCAAAAGAAGAAAGGGCATGTGCATGAGAAGAAGAGTTAGAACAAGAATCATTATTGATGTTATTCTTATTCATTGGTTCTTCCATATTCTTAAAAAATGTATATTCCACATGACCATCATTCCCACATACATTACAATGTCCTTTAGTATTGTTTCTTTTTTATTTAAAGCCTTTATCACCATTGGTTGTAGAGGCTTGATAAGAGGGCTTGTGGCATTTTTTTTATAAATTTTCATGAGGTTTTTGCTTCTTTGTATGCTTGGATTTATCCTTCTATTGTGCCACTGAATATTTGTAAGATGTACTTATAGTGTTGATTAATCCAATATCAAATAGTTTATCTTTCTCTCTAATCAAAGAATCACAAAAATATTTAATAAGGATCTTTATAGTTATACCTTAGATCTTATTTGATGGAGTTAAAAATATCTACAAAAACATAATAAGAAGGTCTAAGCTAAGATAGAATAGAAAAAATACATTTTTTCTAGCATAGATATATTGCATTATCCAACTAAGAGTATAAGGGTTTTGAATTTACATATATAGTCTCGAATGCAAAAAAAATCACTTGGATTTAAAGAAACCAACTCATCTTCAAAATAGTGACCTCAAATTTCATTGTGTTACCAAATATGGTTTCCAACTTTTTTCTAAGTTGCATCTGGTGCATCAATTCCTTGAATGTGAAACCATAAGTAATTAGATAGGAAATCATGATTAATCAGTGGACTTCATGATTTTTATTATTCTATTTTACTTCTTATCAACGTTAGTAGGGGAAATTATTTTTCCCAAGGTAATCTAGTAAAGTCCCCTATTTTATACGACATCCTTCATATAGGATCTCCACGAGAAGTAGTTGGTACTGATAAGAATAATATCAATTGGACTGACCACATTATAATATACAAGTAATATGGTTTCAAAAGTATAAAAGTATGGTATAGATGCAAATATCTCAAAAAAGTAGATAGTTATAAAAAACGAATGAAAAGGGACTCTAGATAACAAAATAATGCCTCTTTTAAAATAAGAAAAAAAAAGGAACCAAGGTGCCACATGGAAAGAATAATTTAAACCACATGGTGATGGGTGCTCAATATAGTAAATAATACCCCTTACTAACTTTTTCTATAATATCACTTTACAAATAAGTTACTTTTTAAAATAACTGTCCCACTTTCATAAACCTAGTGGGAAGAACTTTTACAATGAAATTACTTTATAACTTAAAGTTATATGAAAATTTTAAAATGTAACAAAAAGAATGATTGAACCCAAGACCTCATACTTATTAAAATAAACTTCAAACCAAGTGAGTTAAACAAAAGGTTTAATAATTTTATGATGGCTATTGTTGGTGTTGTTGAGCTCGCCTACCCAAAAAACCTTGTTTTTGTCCTACAAGAAATGTTTACACCACCACACAAAAACAAAAACAAATGAAATCTCTCAAATTTGGGGTTAGAACTTGGTTATCTTTCTCGAAAAATGCAAGTTTTCTCATTGTTTTTGGTTTAGAAGTTTGCACAAGGCACATAACAAAGAGCATACATCATTAAGAAAACCCTTTATGCTTTGTTTCTAATTTGTTGAATTCAAACAGAGGACATAACAAAGAGAATACATTGACTAAAAATGATAAGAAGCCATGAATAAAACAAAAAGTAGGCCAAAATATGAGCAATATGAGAAATATTAAAAAAATCCATAAATGTAAAAAGTGTACCTCCATATTTAGTAAAATGGTCATATCTTGGGAAAACAAAAACCTTTTGGATTAGAATGAAAATTGCTTCCAACTAAATCATAACTCCTAATGCAATGTAACACCTCTTTAGCCCAAAAAAGCACATAAATAACAAAATCCATAAATCCTTTGATGCATGCATCTACACCATTTTAAAATCTCAATAAAAAATGGGAGCATGTCTTTAGAAGAACTTTGATACCATGTTCAACTAAAAAGGGTATTTTCACATAGGTTGAATCTGTTAGAATTTTTAAGTTATACAAGATCTTAAAAAAATTAACAGCATAACATCACAACCATAAGAAAGGGACCACTAAAAGAAATACAAGCACAACAACACAATGAACACATATATTTTCCTTTGAGAAAACACAAGGGAGAAAACCTCGAAAAAAATCCTCAACATAGAACTTAACCAAGACAGTGTAAACACCCCAATACAACTTCTCCTCTCTCGAGTAAAATTCTTCTTCTCTCTCTAGCGAATTTGCTTGAGTGAAGTGTGTACTAAATGAAGGAGGTGCCTCACCTATTTATATTCATTAGATGAGTGACTCGATTACCTACCTAGGTCAACCAAGTTCTCTAATTAGGTTTGACATACCTAGGAAAACTCAAAATAACATTTATAAAATACTTTTGTGGGTACTATTTCCCCGACTTACAACGAAGGTTTTTCCTAATGAAATTTCTATGACCAATTACATCAAGGACATCTCTCAATGGAGGACTAATATCTTCGAAGGGGGAATACAATAAAAATACAATAGAATATATTCTAAATTTACATTTCTTTCAACACTCCCTCTTAACAAAGAATGTATTGTACATCATCATCATCATCAACAACAACAATTGTACAACCGACTAGTGAATCTATTGCTAGAATATTGGATAATACTGAGAGGGAGGGGGGTGAATCGGTATTGATAAATTTTTATAACTTTAAAAACCACAATTAACATTTAACACACATAATAAACACAAAACATAGAACACATATTTTATCATGGAACCTACTTGGGAAAAACCACCAATACATCCTATTACTGCAAAATTATATTTACAAATAGTTTCTTCCTACTACAACAGATAAGGATGGTACCAAACCCTATTTACCAACGACTACTAGAAGGAGGCTACAACACCCTCTTTTGTCATCTACTACTGACAGGATGCTACTACACCCTATTTACCAGCTACAGTTGGAAGGAGGCTACAACCCCTGCAGGTCTGATGCCTGCCCTAGCTCCACCCTACCACCCTTTGTTTTTGTATGATCTTCAGATCTTCTTGACAATTTCTATCTCTGATTCTACTTTGGTCTCTAACTGCTAAAGTTACATTAAACTAAATCATTGAGACGATTTCTCTCACTCTTCATTGTATCTATAAATACCTTCTAACATGTTTTTTGTGAGTGCATCTCTTCAGCATTGCGCCTTTTCATTCTTAGATCTTGCATCTTCATGAAGAATCAATTCTTCATTCTAAAAATTCTTTAACTCTATTCAAGTTTATCACTCATACCTTTCTGCAACGCAATTTTACCAGAATTGCCTCTCCACAATGATAATTCTTCACCAAAAATTCTTCATAATTTTCCTTTCTACAGCAGATCCTTTCCTCAACCATCCTGAGCCATTGATCCATTGCGGACTCTTTCCTTTCTATCGATCCATGTAACATACCCATACAACCTAACCAAAATTCGTATAAAAAAATATTTTTTCCTTCTGCATTCCGGAGGGAAGACTCCAGGTTGTGGAAACCCATATTACTTTATATTTTATTGCTTTCCTTCCACCTTCCGTAGGGAGGACTCTAGGTTGTAGAAACCCATATTACTTTATATTTTATTTTTCTCCTTCCTCCTTCTGGCTTCCTCCTTCCGCATTCTGCAGGGCGAACTCCAGGTTGTGAAAACCCATATTACTTTATATTTTATTTTCCACCTTCTGCCTTTTGCATTCTGCAGGGAGGACTCTGGGTTGTAGAAACCCATATTAATTTATATTTTCTTTTTCACCTTCCACATTTTGAAAGGAAGACTCTGGGTTTCAGAAACCCATATTACTTTATATTTTATTTTTCTCCTTCCTCCTTATGCCTTCTACCTTACACATTCTGCAGGGTGGACTCTCGATTGTGGAAACCCATATTACTTTACATTTTATTTTTTTCCTTCTGCATTTCTTCTAAACCATCGATTTCCTTGCGGGTTCACTCCTGACCGTCGATCTATGAAAAAATGCGGATTCAATCTTAACTGTTGATATTTTTTGTGGATTCAAATCTAGCTGCTGATCTGTACATTGTCGATCCTTTTGTGGTTTCAAATATAGTCCTTAGTATTAACCCTCTTGCATGATGTTCACTGGTTTTGTCATTTCTGAACTCCTTTGACATCAATGAACAACTATTTTCAACATTCTCCCCCTTTTTCATTAATGGAAACATTTTCTTTTAGTAAATTTTCTCCCCCTTTGATAGCAATGACAAAAATTTTCTTCTAACAACTCCCCCTGTCATCATATCTCCCCCTGAGATTGTGCTTCCTCTTCTACAACTGTTGTAAGGGGATCACTCCCAACTTTTGTATAAGATGCTGAAAGGCTTCCTTGGGTAGTTTCTTGGTGAAAATGTCAGCAACCCGTTCTTTTGTGTCAACATACTCTAGTTTGACAACCTTCTGGGATACTTTTTCTCTTAGGAAGTGATATTTTATTGGTATGTGTTTTGTATTGGAGTGCATGAGAGGGTTTTTGACATATTTATGGAACTAGTATTATCATAATTTATTATTACTTGGTTTTCATACTTCACAAGTAAGTCTTATAGTGTCTTCTTCATCCAAATGACTTGGGTGCAACATGACGCATCAACAATTTATTTGGCCTCTGCTGTGGAGAGTGAAATGGAATATTTGTTTTTACTTAACCATGAAACCAAACAATTTCCTACGAATAATGTTGCTCCATTGGTATTTTTTCGATCATTAACACTTCATGCCCAATATTCACCAGTAAATTATTTTAAGACAAAGTCTTGAATTTTTGGGTACCATAACCCATACTCCATAGTACCTTTCAAATATTTGAAAAATATGTTTACTATAGTTACATGCGTTTCTTTGGGGCTTGAATGGAACCTAGCAACCAAACCTACAACTTGCATCACCTATGGTCTTGTAGCTGTCACATATAGTAGGATTCCTATCATGGATCTATACATGGTATGATCCACTTCCAAAGACACGTCGTCCTTACTTAATTTACAACCTGTGATCATAGGAGTACTAACAGGTTTGGAGTCTTCCATCTTAAATATTTTAAGCATGTCCTTGATGTACTTAGTTTTAGATATGAAGATTCCTTTGTCTGTTTGGTAAACTTGTAACCCTAAGAAGAATGTTAGTTCACCCAACAATGAAATTTCAAATTCCTTCTTCATTTTAGAAACAAAGTTTACACTTAGTATTTGTAAATTGATTCCAAATATGATGTCATCTACATAAACAATGACAATGATCATATTTTCATCTTTGATTTTTAAGTAGAGACTACTTTCTATGTCCCCTCTCTTAAATCCTTGTTTCTTTAAGTAGTTGTCCAGCCCAGAAAACTATGCTCTTGGAGCTTGTTTGAGGCCATAGAGTGCCTTTTTCAATTTACAAACATAGTCCCTTTTTATGATAAGATAAAACCTTCACATTGTTCAATATAAACCTCTCCTTCTATTTTTCCATTCAAAAATGCAGACTTGACATCCATTTGATATACTTTAAAGTTTTTATGGCATGAAAGTCCTAAAAATATTCTGATTGCTTCAAGTCTTGCTATAGGGGCATAAGTTTCTTCAAAATCAATCCCTTCTACTTGATCATACACTTTACATACTAATATTGCCTTGTTCCTTATCACTTGACCATATTGATTGAATTTGTTCTTGAAAACCCATTTGGTCCCTATAACATTCTTATCTTTGGGTCTTCGGAGAAGTTCTCAGGTCTCTTTTTTCTCAATATAATCCAATTATTCATTCATGGTTTTGACTCATTCATCAATTTTTATGGCTTCTATAAAATACTTAGGTTCCACTATTGAGAGTAGGGCTTGTTCATTAAATGGTAGTTGTCTCCTTATATTGACTCCAACATTTTTATCACCTATGATCTATGTCTCCAAATGATTCTTTTGTGTCCTTGTAGATGGATATTTTGTATTAGGTCTGGGGGAGTATTCTTCACCTTCCCATGTAGCTTACTTCTATATTCCTTCTTCTTCATCATGATTACTTTCATCCTTTTGCAAGTCTTCCTTTTCTTCATCATTTGTATTTTCAACACTATCATGAATTCTTACTCTCATTGGTTTTATATCATCTATTCTTACATCTGCACTTTCTACAATCGTATGTAACCTTTTATTGTAACATCTATACACATTATTGGTTGATGAATATCCTATAAATATTCCTTCATCAGTCCTAGAGTCAAATTTTCCAAGATCATCCTGATTCCTTTTAATGTAACAATTACTGCCAATTACTTTGAAATATTTGACTGAGGTTGGTCTTCCATACCATAGTTCACAAGGAGTCTTTTCCTTATTCACTCTGAGTTTTCCTCTATTAAGTATATAGATAGTTTTGTATACTGCTTCTTTCTCATATGCATCTAACAGCTTTGCTTGATTAAGCATTGTTCTGACAACTTCTTGGATTGTTCTATTTTTCCTTTCAACAACACCGTTTTGCTGAGTAGTATTTGTAGCTGAAAATTGTCTCTTAATTTCATGTATCTCACAAAACTCATTTAACTCATTTTAAATAAACTCTCCCCCATTTTCTGATCTAAGACATTTGATTTTCATATATGTCTCATTTTCAACCACTTAAAGATTTTGAACTTTTCAAAGGCTTCTGATTTTTCTTTGAAAAATGTCACCCAAGTCATCCTTGTGTAATCATCAATGAGAAACATTCAATAATATTCTCCTTGCAGGATTTTAGTTCTTGTTGGTCAACAGAGATCGGTGTGCACTATTTCCATAGGATGTGAGGTCATATGTTCTTTTGTTTTAAAACTGGCTCTAGTTTTATTCCCATGTTGACAATGTTTACAAACTAAGTTTATAGGTTTTACAATTTTAGGAAAGTCTCTTACAGCTTCCTTCTTACTTAGTTTGACAAGATTGTCAAAATTTAAATGTCCCAACCTTATGTGCCATAACCAACTTTCATCAACAATACTTAAGTAACATTGATTTTCATTTTGTAGGATGTATACATTGTTTGAATTTCTTATAGCAATGCTAACAACTCTTCCTGGATCATTTTTCTCGATTTCACATTTCTCTGAGTAAAAAATATAGATGTTCCCTTGATCACATGTTTGACTTAATTTGAGGAGATTAGGCTTGAGGTTTTCTACTAGTAATACATTTTCTGCTTTGAGCTTGTTATTGACAACAATTGTTCCTTTTCCAATTATCTTGGAATACATATTGTCTCAAAATGTGACTTTACCCTTATTATCTTTTAGTTTTGTGAACTTGTTTAGGTCACCTATCATGTGTTTTGAGCACCCACTATCCAAGTGCCATACATTTTGTTTCTTTGTTGCACAAAGAGAAATCATGGAACTTTCCTTTTCTTCCTTTTCCCTCCAATACTTCTTCTGTTTTGTGTATTGAGACTTAATTGCAACAGTCTTCCTTGTAGGAATCATCAATTTACAATCTCTTTGCATATGTCCATGGTTATTACATTTGTAACACTCTATGTCATATTTTAAAAGAAGTGTAAAAATGTTATGATTTCCTTTTAGTATGTTACTTGATGACTTCTTCTTGTATTCACGAACCTTCCCATAAGCTCTGCAATTTAAGGCTTTATGACCAAAGTTATTACAAGAGTAACAATGACCCAAAAATATCTGATGGTATCTATTTGGTATTTTAGGCACCATATTATTTCTGTTTTTATCTTGAGAGCTTAGGGAAGCTTTCTTGCTCTCTTCCTTTTTAAGTGGACTATTTAGTGCTTCGACATAGATTTTCTTATTTCCTCCTTGATTAGTGAAAAAGAAACATTCTGGCATATTTTTTTTGTTAAAACCCAATCCAGATCTATCACTTGATGATCTTTGGATATTCAGGATGCCATCTAGAATCCTTGATTTGTTCTCAAACTTTGATTTGATGGATCCTTCATCAAGATTTTTCTTGAATTGCATGATCTCTTCTTCAAGTATCTCAGATTCATGTATTCTTCTTTTGAGCTACAAATTTAGGTCCTCCTCAAACCGTTTGGCATCTAGACTCTTGATCTTTCGACTTACTAATGACATGATTTGACTGTTTGTTCTTTTTTTTTCTACATTTCTCAAGTTCTTTAAGAGCAGTATCAAGTTTAGCTCTTAAGTGTACTTCTCCTTCCACATCTGAGTCACTATTTTAATATTGAGTATCTACACCCATGAATAGAATTTCAGTTTCTTCATCTTCACTTGTATCTGCATCTTCACTATCTTCCATGGTGTAAATGATTTTATTTTTCTCATAGGACTTCTTCTTGTTTCCTGTTTTACCCTTTTTGAACTTTGAGGTTTCTCTCTCATCACTATCATCTTTTTTAGGGTAAGTACATTTTGAAGCAAAATGTCCAATTCTTTCAAAGTTGAAACATTTTAGCGGTAACTTTCCTTTATATTTTTGAGTACCTTTCTCAAGTGTTTTAATAAAAAGAGCTTCCTCATCATCTAGGTTCGTTGATTGGTTTTTGGATGAGGTTTTAAATGATGTTTCTTTTCTTGAAGATTGAATAAGTCCCATTCTCATATCATATGCAGTGAGGATTCCATGTAGTTCATCTACTGTCACATGGTCAAGATCATATCGTTCTTCTAGGGTGGATACTTTTGAGTCATACTTAATTGGCAATGTTCTTAGTACCTTTCTAACCGCTTATCTTTCTTTTAATTTTCCTCCAAGATCTCTAATATCATTGACAACCTCATCTACTCTTATAAGTTATTCCCCAGTATTTTCTTCTTCTTTCATTTTAAGGATCTAAAACTACCCTTTATATGTTTGAAGCTTGGATTCTTTGACTTTAGATTCCCCTTCATAGATAATCTTTAACTTACCCTAGGATTGTTTGGCAGTCTTGCATCACATAACTTTTGTAAATACAGAGTTTGTCAATCCATTCAAGATTGCATTTAGGGCTTTGACATTACCTTCATATTGGTCTAGTTCAACTGGGTCTGTAGGTGCTTGGTCTTCTATTTTATACTCCTTTTCAATTGCTTCCCAAACCTTCCATCCAAGGGACATCAAATGGAACTTCATTCTCACACTCTAGTATGCATAATTTTCTAGTATGAATAATGGAGGTATGTTAGTGGCTAACCCTTAGTGTTGATCCATAGTGGTTTTTAAATAGGATCTTGCTTCTAGTGGTTAAACTGTGGTGAAGGAACCCGCTCTAATACCAGTTGTTATACTATTGGACAATACTGAGAGGTGGGGGGGTTGAATCAGTAATGATAAATTTTTATAACTTAAAAACCCACAATTAACATTTAACACACAGAATCAACAAGAAATATAGAACATAGATTTTATTGTTGAACCCAACTGGAAAAAACCACCAATACATCCTATTACTGCAAAATTATAGTTATGAATAGTTTCTTCCTACTACAACAGACAAAGATGGTACCACACCCTATTTACCAGCAACTACTGTAAGGATACAACCCCCTATTTTTTCAGCTACTATTGACATGATTCTACTACACCCTATTTACGAGCTACTGCTGGAGGAAGGCTACAACCCACTACAGGCCTGATGCCTGCCCTGGCTCCACCTGTAACATCCCAGTTTTGACCCCATGGTATTAAACTGCATATGATGTAAATATTGTATTAAATCATGGTGTGGAGCTCAAGGAAAAGGCCCCACCATGGATTTAGTGTCTTATGTATCGATGATTAAAATCGATGCTAATGGTTTATGTGCTATACAGGCACAATATGTTTGAGACACCATGTAAAATGCTACATTAATAAAATACCACGACTAGCTATGCATCACAATGTTAAAGAGGTGGGTGCATTGTTTCACAAGGATTAGGGAGGGGGAATTATTCAAACCTTTTATCCTATGGGAAAAGGCCAAATGTCAAAGGGAAAACCCATCAATTTTCCAACCACCCCCTTTTTGTCTTTTATACTCGGTCATCTAATTTTGGTGAAAGAAGTTATTCCCTTGGGATGGGAAAGGTATGGGGGTCAAATTCAAATTTGGGGAGTTACCCATTTTTGGAAAACGTTCTTTTGGCTTCTTGGGCAAGTAAATACTGGGAAATTCCTTCCCAATCCATTATTCACCCATGCGTTTGCTTCCTCATGCAATTGGAGATAGTTGGGGCATTCTCCCTCACGTTTTTGTGGTTTTCTTCATTTTTCCCATGGCTGGGAATTTGATTTGGAGAATGCTCAGTGGATGGGATCCTCCTTGGGCATTTTTGTTGTGGTTTTCCTCATTGTCATAGCTGGGAAATATCGATTTTGTTTGGTTCATTGAATGTGCGGCAATTATTCATGTTTTGGGGGTTTCAAGAGGTCATTTTTGGTATTCCTTAAGAAGCTGAGATTGTTGGGAATTTTCCTCATGATTTCCTGATGTTTTCCTCATTGTTCCATGCCCATAAATTTGCTTTTGTGTTTCTTAGTGGTTAGGGAACCAAGATCTCCTTTTTTGGGTGTGAATGATGGTCATTTTTGCTCTGGCAATGCTCAGAGATGTTTTATGAGATCATATTTTGATTTGGGGGTTTGTGGTGGCCAGATCTGGACAAGAACATTAAATCCTAAAAGCGTATTTCATGTTCCAGGGTGTTTTTTCCCTCATCCATTTAATTTTTGTTTCCCATAAACATTTTGCTCATATCCAGTAGTTGTGTGTGGTTGTGTTTTGATTAATTGGTTGACTATGTGTTTGATGCAAAGTGTTTTCTTGGATGAGTAGGTCTAGGAGACCCATTTGTTAGAGGGTAGGACAGTATTTTGGGTGTGATTGTTGGCTTGGATGACTACGTCTAAGGAACCCTTATGCTATTGGCTTGTTCCCCTAGTAGCCTGATAAACCCAAATGTATTTTTGGCTTGGTTGGGTTTGATATGTATTTGGCTATGTGTATGAGCTTGTTGTTCCTTAGTTCCTTATGGAATCATGGCCAACTCTGAGGTGGCAGTGGTGCTGAGAGATTGATGAGCACATTGGCCTATGGTTGGTTTAAATGTTGTAGCGACGTAGCTAGTTGCGGGACAACACAATTACAATATAAGTATTTACTTTTATTCTTGTTCTTAATCTCTACAAACTATTTGTTTTATGAATTAAAATGTTGAATGTTTGAATGTTTGAGTGAACGAGTTTTACTTCCACTGTAGAATGCACTATGCATCCATGTATATTCATGTTTAATGCATGTTAATGATTTATGCATATGTTATGTTTTAACCCAATGCATGTTTATGTTTTTATGTTGAGGGGGCTATTTTCCCATTTGACAGCAGCAGTGTTTTGGTCACGTCCTCTCCATTGTCAAGATGAGGGGTGGGCAAGCCCCCTTGACCCTCGTCGTCCCCTTGAGACAGTTAGTTGAATATGATAAGAAGATGAAGGAAGGAAAAGAAATGTATAAGGACATTTCTATAAAGAAAAACATCATTCTGTTATAGATGAAGTGACACCATATGACGATGGTATTGAAGCACATAGGATGGATACCGAGAGCCAAGGAATAATTGAACCATTGACAGGGAAATATGTTCATTGTTGTGAGAAGAACATAACCTCATCTTAGAAAAGATGGTACAAAAGAAGGAATAGTTGAATGCCTCATGAAATCTTGGGAGGGTTCAGACCAACAGAGGAATGTGATGTTAAGAGGGTTAATGGGAGATAAAAAAATTCAATGTTTTAAAATTGGTGGATTGTGTATATCTAGAGGAATAACCTATGCTAGACCTTGTAAGGTTGCTCCATAAGTAAATAAAGAAGTAGAAAGGTATCCATGTATCCTTCTCATGGACTAAATCCAGAATTTATTCTAAATTCAAAGACGAGATGACATGGTATCGTGCAGATAGACAGGGGATACACATGCATATTGATAATAGTATTGTTGAACATACTATTTCTATTTTGATTAATCTTGGATCGATTCCCAGCTATATTGCCCCTAGATTTGTTGAGATGTGCACTTTGAATAAGTCAAAGCCTAAAAGGTCATGGTTAGTACAACTAGCCACTAGAACCAAGGAAAAGGTCAGTGAGGTGGTAAGGGAATGTCCACTGGTTATGAATGGTCATGTCACTTATGAAGATCTGAATGGTCTCCCACCTGGTTCTTATGAAATTCTGATTGGAATGGATTGGTTAGAAGCACATAGAGCAAAGTTTGATTGTTACAACAAAAATTTTGAAGTGCTTGGATGAAGAAGCAACCTAAAGGTTGTGAAAGGCATTCCAGAAGTGATCTCTAGAAGGAAGTATTCAGTAATGCAGCTGAAGAAGTTCTGTGGGAAAGGTTGCAAAGCTTGTGTAACTCATGTCTTGGAGGAAGAAGAGAATGATACTCCTAGTTAGGAGGGATTTCATATGTTACAAGAATTCGGGAATGTTTTCCTGATGAAGTTCCTTGGCTTCCTCTAAAGAGGGGCGTTGATATCACAAGTTGAATTTGTGCCAAGGGGTGCACCAATGTTCAGGACACCCTATAGGGTGAGTACACTGGACTTTCTAGAGCTGGTGATGCAACTGCATGAATTGTGGGAAAAGAAGTGTGTCAGGCCAAGTGTGTTCAAGTGGGGAGCACCAGTTTGGTTGAGAAAGAGAATGATGATACACTATGATTATGTATTTGTTCAGACAGTTGAACAGGGTGGTCACTGTGAAGAAAAAGTATCCTTTTCCTAGGATCAATGACCTCTTTGATCAAGTGAGTGGATCAAAAGGTTTTTTCCAAGATTGACTTGGGTTCTGGTGACTAGCAGGTAAGGATCAAGGAGGAATATGTTCATCAGACAACCTTGAAAGCAAGGTATGGTTCTTAGGAGTTGTAGTGGTACCATTTGGTTTCACAAATGCACCAGCTACATTCATGTGCCTCATGAATAATAATTTAAGTAAGTATCTCGACAGGTTCGTTCGTGTTTCCCTTGATGGAATTCTTATTTATTTAAGAATGAGGAAAAACATGTGGAACATTTGAGGTTGAATTTGAAATTGCTCAAGAATCATGGGTTGTATGCAGGGTTGAGAAACTATGACTTCTATGAAGATAGAATTCATCTTTTGGCTCACATTATTTTAGATAAAGGAATATCTGGAGACCCTGAAAAGATTGAGGAAATGATGAATTGGCTTGCTCCAAGAAAGTTAACATATATAAGATCTTTTGTGGGACTTGCAGGGTATTGCAGGAAGCTCACTAAAGAAGATTCTGCAGGTAAACTAGAACCTATGTATAGGCTAAGGACGCCTGCATGTGAGCTTCCAGGAAATGTCCCTTGTGTGTATGGGAATACATATGAGGACTTCCTGAAGACTAAGGAAGAATGACCTGAGCAAAGAAGCATGATTGTGCCCAATAAAACCCAGGGAAGGAAGCTACCAAGTGCCATGAGAAGGGTCTCATGAATGAAAACAAGTTTTGAAACTTTAGATTGCAAGTTTTCCTGTTGATTATGGGAGACTGTGATCTCCTGTGATGGTTTTGAATCATGCTAACCATGAATATGCTTTTCTTGAATTGCTTGATGTCTAAATTTTCATGTTGCTAACTGTGATTGTTTAGCTAATTTAAATTTGTGTCAAGATGACATGTTGTATGTAGATGTCCAAGTTATGGGCAGCGTGTGTAAGTAAGGGATAAGTAATTCCACTTGCAAAAGCCAAACAATATGAGGATGGCCTCATGGATTGAAAAAATATGATTTTATACAGGAAGTAGGATTGGGAAATCATATTTTTATTTGACTATCAATGTTATTGATTGTTTGATATTGGGAAATCATGTATGCATGAAATAGATTTGAAAACCTATGATTAAATTTTATGATGCCATCTCATGTGAACTGCATGCTTGTATGTCACGCAGGTGAGGTGATGAACGTACGCCCCTGGAGTATAGAGCTTCTTGGAAAGATGTGTATGGGATACAGAGCTCCTCAGAAGGATGTACTGGGTGCACATGGCTCCTCGAAAGGATCTACTGAGTGTACATAGCTTCTCAAAGGAATGTGTTGGAATAGGTTTGGAAACCTATGATTGCAATTATTTTTATAATGACATCTGATGAAAATTGCATGTCTATATGTAATGCAAGTGAGATGATGCAAACATGTACAGGGAGTACATGGCTCCTCTGGAAGGATGTACTTGGGTACATAGCTTCTCCCATCTACCATCTAGGAACCGGTATGCATCACTAGGGACGCCCAGGGTGTAAGATATCTCATTAGAATTCTTTCCACACACATTAATGCTGTAAGGGGGCTGTCACAAGAGTGCGGGATACGTGAAGAGAATAACCCCTAGGTATTATGATGTTTGGAAAGGAAGCGCCTGAGCATTGGTAAGCACTTGGAGGAGGTGTTGGACCCTTAAGCTAGAGCGATTATTTAGCACCCAAGAAGGTGTTAGGTTTTGAAGCGGGGCTGAAAGGATTCCAGTTGAAGAGATGCCATACAGATAAGTATTTGGTTTAATTATCAAAATTTTGATTGATGTTGATTTTCTTTAAATATACATGAGCATATGATGCTGCCATGATTTTAAAAATCTATTATAGATTGCATCCTATAGAAATGAATTTGACCTATGAATTGCATCTGCTATGGTGTTCAGAAAGGAAACACATGAGCTTGGTAAGCACCTAGAGGTGGTGAAGGCTCTTAAACATAACTGCTATTGAAGCACCCGAAGAGGTGTTGGGATCAAGAATAGAGTTGTCCGACCTTGGTTGAGGGGTATTTTCAGGTGATCTGAGGGTTAAAAAAATTTGGCTACCTTTTAATGTACACCCTATAAAGCACCGAAAGGGAGGGTATGCTCCATGGACTGTTTTACAGAGAAGAGGTACCATCCTTGTGTGGGGTGGGGTAGGCTTTGTTGGTTCCATGGTTGTATAGAGCCAAGACGGACACTTGTGGAACCAAAGAAGATACTTAGGCAAATAAGTATTTGGTTCTTGTCAATTTTATGTCAATATACATGTGCAGGTGATTCATATATGATTCTGGAAAATATTGTGAATACTAACATGGTAATTGATTCATTGCTTGGGGGTTTGAGCATAGGGATTGCTGATTTCCAAAGACATCAGAAATGTTCCAAGTTGAGGAGAAGGATTCTCTAGGACCAGAAGTAGATCTTGTGCTATGTGCTGATGCACGCAAGCAAGGACTTGGATGAGTTTTGGATCATTCCATTGGACATATAAAGGTGCAGAGGAAGCACTGTGGTCTTGAAGATCCTAAGTGGGAGTTGAAGGATTCCATGCAATTGGAACTTTGTTCAAATTTGAGGGGCACTGAGGGAAGTTCCAGTATAGCATTTTTGTTTGATATTGTAAAGCACTAAGGACAATGCTATTGAAGGGGGAGGGGAATGTAACACCCTGGTTTTGACCCCATGGTATTAAATTGCATATGATGTAAATATTGTATTAAATCATGGTGTGGAGCTCAAAGAAAAGGCCCCACCATGGATTTAGTGTCTTATGTATCATCGATTAAAATTGATGTCGATGGTTTATGTGCTAGCGAGGCACAATGTGTTTGAGACACCATGTAAAATGCTACATTAATAAAATACCACGACTAGCTACGCATCACAACATTAAAGAGATGGGGGCATGGTTTCACAAGGAATAGGGAGGGGGAATTATTCAAACCTTTGATCCTATGGGAAAAAGGCCAAATGCCAAAGGGAAAACCCATCAAGTTGTTAACCACCCCCATTTTGTCTTTTATACCCAGTCATCTAAATCTGGTGAAGGAAGTTATTTCCTTGGGATGGGAAAGGTATGGGGGTAAAATTCGAATTTGGGGAGTTACCCATTTTTGGAAAACATTTTTTTGTCTTCTTGGGCAAGTAAATGTTGGGAAATTCCTTTCCAAGCCATTATTCACCAATGCGTTTGCTTCCTCACGTAGCTAGAGATAGTTGGGGCATTCTCCCTCACGTTTTTGTGGTTTTCTTAATTTTTCCCATGGTTGGGAATTCAATTTTGGCAATGCTCAGTGGATGGGATCATCCCTAGGCATTTTTGTTGTGGTTTTCCTCATTTCCATAGCTGGGAAATCCTAATTTTGTTTGGTTCAGGGAATGTGCAGCAGTGATTCACGTTTTGGGAGTTTTAAGAGGTAGTTTTTGGTATTCCTCAGGTAGTTGAGCTTATTGGGCATTTTCCCCATGATTTCTTGATGTTTTCCTCACTGTTCCATGCCCATAAATTCATTTTTTTGTTTCACATTGATTAGGGAACCAAGATCTCCTGTTTTGGGTGTGAATGATGGTCGTTTTTGCTTCGACAATGCTCAGAGACATTTTCTGAGATCAGATTTTGATTTGGGGGTTTGTGGTGGCCGGATATGCATAAGAACATTTCCTAAAAGTGTATTTGATGTTCCAAGGTGTTGTTCCCCTCATTCATTTCATTTTGGTTTCCCATAAAAGTTTTGCTCATATCCAGTAATTGTGTGTGGCTGTGTTTTGATTAATTGGTTGACTGTGTGTTTGATGCAAAGTATTTTCTTGGTTGAGTAATTCCAATATACCCATATATTAGAGGGTAGGATAGTGTTTTGGGTGTGATTGTTTGCTTGGCTGAGTAAGTCCAAGGAACCCTTATGCTATTGGCTTGTTCCCCTATTAGACTGATAAACTAAAATGTATTTTTGGCTTGGATGGGTTTGATATGTATTCGGCTATGTGTATGATCCTGTTGTTACTTAGTTCCTTATGGAATCATGCCCATCTCAAGGGTGGCAGTGGTGCTGAGGGATTGATGAGCACACTATTCTATGGTTGGGTGGAACGTTGCAACGATGTAGCTAGTTGAGAGACAACGCAATTACAAGATAAGTATTTAATTTTATTCTCGTGCTTAATCTTTGCAAACTATTTGTTTTATGAATTAAAATGAGCATGTTGAATGTTTGAATGTTTGAGCGAATGAGTTTTGCTTCCACTGTATAATGCACTATGCATCCGTGTATATTCATGTTTAATGCATGTTAATGATTTATGCATTTGTTATGTTTTAAACCAATGCATGTTTATGTTTTTATATTTAGGGGGCTATTTTTCCCGTTTGATAGTAGTAGTGTTTTGGTCAAATCCTCTCCATCGTCAAGATGAGGGGTGGTGATGTGACACCACCCTACCACCCTTTGTTTTTGTATGATCTTCAGATCTGCTTTATGATTTCTATCTCCGATTCTACTTTGGTCTCTAACTTCTATAGTTTCATTAAACTGTATCACTAAGAATATTTCTCTCACTCTTCATTATGTCTATAAATACATTCTAACACGTTTTCTCGGAGTGCATCTATTCACCGTTGCGCATTTTCATTCTTAGATCGTTCCTCTTCATGAATACTCAATTCTTCATTCTAACAATTCTTTAACTCTATTCAAGTTTATCAGTCATACCTTTCTGCAACACAATTTTACCAGAATTGCCTCTCCGCAATGATAATTATTCACCAAAAATTATTTGGAATTTTCCTTTCTGCAAAAGATCCTTTCCTGAACCATCCCGAGCAATAGATCCATTGTAAACTCTTTCCTGTCCGTCCATCCATGTAACATATATGTACAACTTGACTAAAATGCATATTAAGAAAATCTTTTTTTCCTTTCGCATTTCGTAGGGAGGACTTCGAGTTGTGGAAACCCATATTAGTTTATATTTTCTTTTTTTACTTCCACCTTCTGCATTCCGCATTCCTCAAGGAGGACTCTGAGTTGCGGAAACCCATATTACTTTATATTTTCTTTTTCTCCTTCCACCTTTTGCCTTCCGCCTTTCGCATTCTACATTTTGCAAAGTAGACTCTGGGTTGCAGAAAACCATATTACTTTATATTTTCTTTTTTTCCTTCCACCTTCCACATTTCACAAGGTGGAATTCGAGTTGCAGAAACCCATATTACTTTATATTTTCTTTTTCTCTTTCCTCATTCTGAATTCCATAGGGTGGAATCTGAGTTGCAGAAATCCATATTACTTTACATTTTCTTTTTTGTCTTCCACCTTCCTCCTTTCTCCTTCCGCATTTCTTTCGAATCATCGATTTCCTTGCAGGTTCAATCATGATTGTTGATCTACGATAAAATACGTATTCAATATTAACTATTGATCCTTTTGTGGATTCAAATTTGGTTGTTCATCTGTACATTGTTGATCCTTTTGTAGATTCAAATATAGCCCTTGATCTTAACCCTCTTTCATCATGTTCACTGGTTTTGTCATTGTTGAACTCATTTAACATCAATTGAAAACTATTTTCAAACTCTATATGTCATAGGAAGTTTTGAAAAACAACATCATAAGCATCATATTCATCACATAACATCATCATTATGGAATGTCATCATCATAGAACATCATCATCATGGAACATCATCATCGTGGAACATCATCATCATCTGTATGTGAGTACTGGGACATCATCGTCATCGATATGTGAGTACTGGGACATCACCGTCATCAATATGTGAGTACTAGGAAATCATCATCTGCAACATTATATTCATCTGGATCAATATGTGAATACTGGTACATCATCATCATAAGTATGTGAGTATTGGGACATCATCAGTATGTGAATACTAGTACATCATCGTCTGCAACATTAGTATGTGAATACTAGTACATCATCATCATCTGCAACTTCAATATGTGAATACTGGTACATCATCATAATCTATAACACCAGTTTGTGAATACTAGAACATCATCATATGCAACATCAGTATGTGAATACTGGAACATCATCTTCATATACAACATTAGTATGTAAACATTAGAGCATCATCATCACCTGCAACATGAGTATGTTAATACTTGTACATCATCATCATTTGTAACATCAATATATGAATACCGAAATGACAACAACATCATTAGCATGATAGTTCTAAAACAACATCATCAACAAATAAATGCTAGATCATAATCTGCATCATCAACATAGAGATGTTGGAACATCATCATCATTAGCATAGAGATGCTGGAACATCATCATCATTAGCATAGAGATGCTGAAACATCATCATCATTAGCATAAATATGTTGGAACATCATCATCATCAACATAGAATGACGAGACAACATCATCATCGTCGGCATATAAATGTTGGAACAACATCATGATGCATCAAAATAATCATCAGCACAGAGTGCTTGGACCACATCATCATCATCAACACAGAGTGATAGGACCACATCATCATCATCGACACAGAGTGATGGAACCACATCATCATCATCATCTTAGAAATGTTGTAATTAGCACAAAGTGCAGGAACCACATCATCATGCCCTTAAGACATCTGAAGCAACATCATGGTGGGTTCTCTGATATATCCACCAAGAATTTGTATGACTTACTAACTCTTTCGAGACAAACAATCCTAGCTAGACAAATGGATCTACTTTGGTACTAAACAAGAATTGTTTGTATTACTAACCCTTTCGGGCCAAACAATCCTAGCCATACATACTAATACCCCTAGGATCAAACAATTCTAGTCTGGATTACTAACCCTTTCGAGCCAAACAAGCCTAGTGAGACATACCCTACCTAGGTTGAGATACCACACCACTGTAACATGAAACCTAATACACCATCATCACTCCCTCTTTCGAGGGATGTCCTTTCAGACTATACAAATCTTGTTTCGAAAGTATTAAAACTTTACATGAGAAAAATATTTGGTCAACACATCAACAACTTGTTCTTCATCATTCTTCTCTTGTACATCTGCATCTTCATCATTCTACTCTTGTAGGTGATTTCATACGATCCTTCCAACAAGTCAAATACAGTTGCATGATTATAAACATTTCATAATAATGACAAATTCTTATGCATCAATATATATGTCACGGAATCATTCAACTATTTAACCTAATACAATGTTCATCCATATCTTGTATACATATGGTAACTTTCTAGATGCCTTCCATCTCTACCAATACATTATTATGAGCATGCACTACTCCCAACATGTCAGAAAAAAGGTTTCATTCTAAATAAGTAGAAATGGAATTTTGTACAACACCATAAGCCATGTACCCATCACATGCCCATTAGTATTAAACTATTCATAAATGAAAACACTCTAACATGCATAATACACTTCCTAAATCTAGGAACATATCTATGTACAAAACTGAACAACAAGAAATATAGGAAATGACAATTCAAATACTTATCTTTGTTTGTTTGGTAGAGTCCCTCTTGATCTCTGTCTCCTTGCATGAATTACTAGAGTCTCTGACAATGTGCTCTACTTCATCATTTGATTCTTAGGACCCATGCCTATCTTTCTCATGATTGAAAATATTGAACAAGTATTCTTACACCACAGATCACATGGAATTTTGTATTGGTGTTGAACCTGTGTGTCCTACAAATGCGTTCCTTATTATCCAATGCTGAAATGGATAAGAGCATGATATTCGTCTTCATCAATAGAATTCTTCTGGATCAAAGTACATATTTCTCATTACTTGAGGAATTTTCTCTTGCTTTGTTCTCCACTGTAATATATTCATCCTTGGTTGCACTGAGAGAAACATTGGTCCACTTTCTACAACATGTTGGAGTGCTATTTTTTGTTTGTATCACTTCCAACCCAATCAGATTCATCATATCCCTGCAAGAAGATCCTTGGGTATCTCGCATATATGAGGCCACACTCAATTGTATCCTTTAGGTAACTTACTATCTGCTTTGCCACAACCATGTGAACACATCTTGAATATGCAAAGCAAATATCCAACCTTTTGTTTCTTAAGTTCATCAACAAACTAATATTCTTCCTGTAGACTATGGCATCAACTGTCTTTGAAGTTGTTACCGGAAATACTCACCTTTTGTGGATAGAAGTTTTTTCCCTAGCCTGAAACACTCAGTACTAGAAAAAAGTAGTCACAAGATAAAATAACTTTCACTAAGATGATATAAACTTCTTGAATAAAGTAATCTTTTACCTCTCACAGGTTGTAAATGTTTCTCTTTAGAGTGTTTTATATCCACATATGTCCTATAAGATATACAACAAACAACACACAATAGATCAGAGTAACAATCTAGCCTATCATCTTATGCTAATGACCAAGGAATTCAACAATAAACACATTGATTCAAACACAATGATGTTTATGGGAAAGAAACCTTTATTGCATTAATAAATGGAGAGAGAGAATACAACCTAAGCCTTGGTGTTGAGAAACCATTCTCAAGTGAACCTTTCCTCAAAGCCTCAATCTTTCCTATCAATTGCTCACTAGTCTTGGCTGAATTTGGCCAGAGTTTAGATGCAATAACATAGTCTTCCTCCCTTTACCCATGGGGGGTGAGCTAGAATTTAAATCCATGGGATGATAGAATATATTGAGGATCTCATGGGAGAGGTGGAGGGAGGATCCTACAATGATGGATCTCTAGCTTGAGGTGGTCTTGACCTTAGGGATGAGGCTCCATGAAGTCAAGCTTCGAGAAGTGTCTCAAAGATTCTCTTTTTATCTTTAAAACTAGAGCACCGCTCTTTGTCCAAGGAGAGAGAGCATTACTAGGGGAGCACCGCTCATTGCATAAAGGAAACTAGAGGTGTCACCGCTTAATACTTAAATAAAAAGAGCGTTACTTACATAGGTACCGCACCTTAACCAAAGGGAAAGTGCGGTGGTGGCCAAAAGTGTAAAATATCTGATCCTTATCCATTTTTAAATTCAAACTTAAGGATTTAAGGAAAATATTGACATTTTTATCTTGTTACATGATGTTGACGAGAAATGTGTATAACAAAATGCCCCCCAGAATCATGAGGATGGAGGGATAGGATAGGTGAAGGATTTGTAGGACCAAGTTATCACTTCTAGGCAAGAGTCCACTGATCGGATATCTTCAACAACCATGCTCATCCTATAGTACATTTACACTTTGATTTATGTCTATACGATCCACAACATGGCTGCTGACCAATACACTGTAGATCCATGTGAGATATAAACATGCATGGATACTAGAATACAACGTAGATCCATGCGAATAAGAATCAAATTTGGACATAGCTACCTAACATACAATGTAGATCTATGTCATACATACACAAATTTGAGCACATCCATGACCATACAAATGTGGATCCATGATATGACTCATACAAATACTCCATGGAAACCTGGAGAAAGAAATGATCACTTAAACATACACCTAGGGTCTTCGTCTCATCTCCAACAAAGTACAATTCTATCCATGCGAATACATGTCCTGGAGTTGAACATGGTAGAAACCATTTGATTACTAGTCAATGATGAAAATCATTAACAAGTGCGAGGGATATCACGATTAATGTCTATGATTCCTATGGTACCCCAGTACATTCCTCCAAATGTGAATAGATGATTTGATGTCAAACACTTGGCTAAATATTTAAATCAAAGGTCAATAATGTAAACCTATTGTCGAAAGTGAGGAAATCTGTCATTGATGTATACAGATCTCAAGGTACTGCTTTGTTTCTAACTAATTCCTTGAAGATGAGTTGAAGTCGATATGAATAGTCTCGTCGAAGAAGGACATGATGAATCCCACATCAATGACATGAAACTTGGAACAATTTTTTTGAATTTGAGTATGAAGTAACCATAGGACTGAATCAAAGGTAGTTTTGACTACATATCTACCAAACTCTCAACACAGTTTTCCTTTGAACATAGGGTAGAACGATTGAAGACTTGGCAGCATTGATTCAAGGAGACAGATACTAGGATATACTGCGACGATGGATGATGCATTCTTTGAAAGACTCAAAGGACTAACATGACTCATTAAAGTGGATCGACTCGGAAGCAAGCTGAATGAAATTCAGATAGGTGCCATGTTCAAAGGTGACTAAATACTGCCATTATTGCAAATGAAATATTGTTCACTTCCCTTACTTTTCCCATCATGATTGATGAGTGCCTCTTTTCATTTTTACGAGTTCAAAGAGGGTAAAAAACAATCATTTAATCTTATCATGAGATAGTTCCATTCTCATATGTTTTTCGATTTAGATAAAGGAGGGGTTCGTGCCCGAAAGAGGGTCTCTTAGTGTTTAGTTTAATAAGTCCATTGAAAGTAAACTCGGTTTCGTTCACGTTTAGATAGTATAAACAAAATGGAAATAGACTCTAAAGTGTCCTTTTTCATACAATTTAGTCTCTCAGGCTTGAAAAAGTATTAAATAATACCCTGGAGAACTCTTCTAGTCAATGACTAGAGTATACCATTTTCGTAACTTAGTCAATCCGAACCAAAAAAGGGGTAAACTATCATCATAATTACAACTCTTCAGGTCCTTTTACAAGAATGAAGTAGACAAGTTCACTCAACAATATTTTCACATTTTAAGAGTCTGAAAAGAGGTTAAAGATGACTCTGTTAGGATTTTTTTCTTAAAACAATCTTAACGAGTCCAAAAAAGAGGTAAAATTTGACTTGGAAACTTAGTGCTAGGTTTAATGAGCACGACCAAAGTTTCAAAATAGTGCTCGAAAATGATTTCCAGTTTTGTGCGAGAGCGAAAAAGACAAAAAAGAACTCTTTCATATCTGAAAATATTACTTCCCCATGCCCTGCAACCTTCAAAAAGACTACTAGACACTTTTTTAAAATAAAAATTGAACTCTATATGACCAAAATAGGGTAAAAAATTAATGAAATAATTAAAAAAAAAAGTTAATAAAACATGGTAAAAGGTTAAAAACATTTTCCATTTGTTTTTTACCCAATTGGAGAGAAAAAGAGCCTTTTGGAGTGCAAATTTGAATCTTGGATTGTGGATCCTACGATAAACCATTGTCTGAACCGTCTGAACCAAGTAATTCTAGAACTCATTTCTAACATTTTCACAGTTTCAAATTTCAATTTTGATGCATTTGTTAGGGTTTTAAGGAAATTTTCCAGAAGGAAAATGCGTTTTGCAGGAACCACACTTTTCCCTTTTGAGAACAATGGTACTCTAGTGACGCCACATTTTTCCCTAAAGGAAAGAGTGGTAGCATCACTCTGTTCTATCACGTAAAACATGGTGTCATAAAATTCCCTAAAACACTCTAAATAGAAGCCAAAATATCAATTTTAAAGGATTATAAATGATTGGGTATGACTTATAATCCTCCAAATTAATGTTTTGGTAGGGTGTATTTTCAAAAATGGTGATATGGAAGGAGCGTGAACATGAACTGGATAACATAAGAGGGGAAAATGACCAAGGAACTATGCATGCTCTTCGTGAGTGTGGGTTGCTCAAATTATTCAAGGTACCAAGCTTGAGAGCACAACTGAGACTATTGGAGTATATCCTCAGGATATGGAATCCTGAGAAGCAATAATTTGAAGTGAGTGCTCATATTTTGACTGTAGAGGTAGAGGACATTTACTCCTAATAGAATTGTCTAGGCGAGGATCACCTATTTCCTTGATTGATCCTCACAGTGGGCACATTACTACTCAGGGACTTATAGACTAGTACTTCTTTCCAGGCACGTAAATGAGTGGAAAGACAATTCCCATTAAGTATATGATGGACTTACCCCTACGAATAGTCATATTTACTATGCATCATATCTGTGGGAGCCAAGGGGCTCACTAGGCATCCAAATCCCACATAGTATATTCCTTAGAGGCCATGGCCCTGACAGTATTCAACTGGGTAGAAGCCCTACTGGCCACATTCAAAGAGCATCTTACCAAGTGTTGGCATGGAGAACTAAAGTAGTTCAGATACGACACAATCTTAGTGTCATTCTTTTTTAAGAGTATCCCATTATTGAGGAAACAAACCTATCCCTACATGGTGGTGGAGGACCAAGGGTCAAGTATGGGGCGGCCTTCTTTCGTTGGTTAGATGAACAACTCCTCATGATTGAGGATTACTCCTATGCAGGAACTAACTTCAGAGGAGACACTGACCTATCCCTACTAGTGGATGAGCAATGGGGATACCTTGGTGAGTAAAACACTAAGATATACATTTTTTTATTATATATTTTTATCATTTTATGATTTTATGTGTGGTAACGAGACATACTTCTTATCGTGCAGATGTGAGAATAGTGTGACCAGGAGGATCATCTCCAACAGAAAGGCAAGTCAGGGCTCGATTTGTGCACCGTAGAGATGATCAGACGACTAAACTAGAAGAAAAAATCAACCGATTCACCCTAGACATTCCATATATCTCAGTATATGACCTCCCTAGGAGGTCCCAAAGGAACACAACTGGTGTGTCAGGTCACTTCAGTCGCTTGCTACACAGAGTGGCAAGGTTCTTCATGTGCTACCATGAGCACCATTATGGTTCTGCATGATCTATACACTGAAAGCTCCTAGCTTCAGTATTTTTGTTATCTTGTAGTGCTGAAATCCAGTGTGCTACAGTATGGGTCTCGAGACTTATGTTTTTGCGAACTACTTGTTTTTCAATAATGGAATGTTATTTACATGGGATTTATGTATTTTACTATTTATTTACAATGTTCCATGTTACTTTACTTATCAATGTGTCAAGAATGAGCAATGTACCAATCGAACATATAATTAGAAAGTGAATTGAATACTGTATTATAAGATCTCAGGATGTGTTGATAAGTAATAGATTCAAATGACCTCTCTAACAACTGTACCCTTTGAAAAGTTGGAGTATCAGGTTTTGGATGGCATAAACATGGTTAAAATGAGAAACCACAAGCTGAGAGTCCATAAATATGACCAAGTGATCGATATCGCGAGATGCAGCTTCAATTAGCAATCCTATCACTGTGTGATACTCAATGATGTTGTTGGTGGTTTTACCTAGACAAACCGCTCCTGAACTAACTAATTCATTTTCTTGAGAATACAGTACCCAAGCAGATGAAGTGATACTCAGGGTATGACGAAAAGCACCATCAACAAAACCATAGAAGAGGATCATCTGTAGAATTTATCATAACATAGGATAAGCAACATTGGATAACAACACAAAACCATACTTAAAATTAGAAAACCACACTTAAAAAGTCAAATATATACATATATACAAGGCATTGATGCAAGTATACCCTAAGCATAGTACTTTTTCAGCTACAATCCATTGCGAGGTTGCTCAAAAGGTATCCTATCATAGTCAACAAGCTCTTAGGCTTGTTTTTCCAAGACTTTTCTAACTGTATAAGGACCATACCACATTGATTATAGATTCCCTTTCCCAATTTTATCATGTTTATGATCATAAGTCAGAACCCGATCTCCTTCATTGAAAACATGTGGTTGAACTGATTTATCATACTGAGTCTTGATCCATTTCTTACGCAATTCATTATCCAAAGCGGCATCTCGTCGTGTCTCATCAAGGTTTGTTAGATAAATAAAATTTTCTTCCTCGATGGAAGTGTTGGGTAGAAGCTTAACAACTAGGTTGAATGACATGATTTCGCATTCAATAGGTAGAAAAACATCTAGTCCATAGACCAATTGGAAAGGAATGAAACCAGTCTTTTTTTTCACAGAAGTTCTATAGTCCCAAAGTGCGGAGAATAGAGTTAAATGTCAATTTGATTTATGATCTCCAACCATACTATGAATACTGGTATTAAGGAACTTTTTAATGGCTTCCACTTGGCCATTAGCTTGTGGATAGTAGGGGTTTGAGTTTTTATGATGGAAAACCAACTTGGCACTCAACTCAACCATCATTTGATTATGGAAATGAGATCCATGACCAATTACTATGGCCCGTGGAACTCCAAACCTAGTAATGACATGATTAAATAAGAAGAGGGTGGAATTATTACCATCCTCTACATATGTAGGAATTTCCTCATCCCATTTTGTGAAATAATGAAAAGCTACAATAATGTAACCATGCCCCATGTCACGTCGCCACCCTTCTACCAACGAGAGGATGCGACTATAATGCTAAAAGTCTTGGAAACTAAGCCCCATGAACATAAGGTATAAAATACCATATAATAAAAACATACATAGATGCAACATATCATTAAATAAACAATGGAATAAATACATGATATTCACATTCAAGCATTTCACATGTTCATAGTAATTTAATTGCAGAGACAAGATAAACAAGAGATACTTATCTTTAACATAAGCTTGTCCTGCAACCAGCTATGTCGCTGCAACGTTCCACCCAACCATAGGCCAGTGTGCTCATCAATTACTCAGCAAGACTGCCACCCCCGAGCTGGGAATGATTCCACAAAGAATAAGGGGAACTAGCAGGCTCACACGTAGCCAAGGATAGACAACTTAGACAAACCAACAAAGTTGGGTTTATCAGGCTATCAGGAGTTGGAAATGCTGGCTACTAAGCTAATGGGCTCACTGAAGAGCTAGGCACACTTGCACCATTGTTAGCCTGACTTCTAAGACATCCACACACACCCAACATAAGGAATCATCCCTTTCTTTGCTGCACAGTCCTTCAGGCCATGAGTTCCCTTCTAGTGCTATTCAAGGGGTGTAGAGAAGAAATCCAACCCTTTAGCTCTATCTGTGAGGCTCTTGCACACACTAGGTTTATCAAGTAGACTCAGACTCCATTCCCACTCACAAATAGTCCAAAGACCAACAAACACAGAATACACAGCAATTCACAACTCTGGAATCTAAAGGGAAACATACCACAGAGGCCAAATCGAGTATGGAAATTGGTTAAAATGGCTCAGACTGAAAAACTCGAATTCCAGAGTTGTTTATGGCCCTAACATGGCCAAAATGACTTCAACAACACCCAAAATTCGTGGCTTTGTTCTCCTACTCATTGGGAAACACTAAACAACAAAATTCCCCACTGTGGGAATGTGGAAACAACACCAAAGCACCCAGCAGAGATCCCAACCACTAGAAGCTAACAAAAACACTTCATAGCCATGGTATAAACACATGAAATTGCAAAAAATGTGAGTGGAAGATGCACCGGCAGCTCTCAAAACATGAGGAAACCCAACCTAATCCTTGGCATTACAAAAACGACCTCCCATCCATGGGAAAATGAAGCCAACAACCAAAAACATGGAATGAGAACACACACAACTAGTTATGGATGCCTGAGAGAGCTCACATGAAGGAAAAACAATGAGGAAAACATGCCAACATGAAATCATGGTATAATGGCCTACATTTTTGGGTTTTTTCTTTCCCAAGGAGTCAAAATGCATTTCCCAAAAACTGATGGCTTCTCCAATTCGAAATTGGGGTGTCATACCTTGCCCATCCCATGCAATAACCAACCCAACCAATTTATGGTAGTAATAAATGATTGGGTGAATGAGACAAGAAAGGTAGTTGACAGTTTGATGATTTCTCCCTCTGACATTTTGGATTTTTCCCATTGGCCCCAAAGGTTAAATATTCCCCCCCTTATCCTTAGGAAATCATGCCCCTTCTCATTATTGTTGCATTGACATAGCTGGTAGTGGGTATTTTAACTAAAATTCATATGTACATGGTGTCCATAATTATAACGTGCATGGCTAGCATAAAATACCATCGGCAATGATTTTAATCGCCGGAACATAAAATGATAATCCATGGTGGGGATTTTAGCCTTTATCTCAATGCCATGATTAATTACAATATATACATCATATACATTTAATGCAAACATGGTCAAAACCGGGGTGTTACACCCCCCAACTGAGGTAGGATTACAATGCATAATGTCATTCCCCCATTTAGCAAAAGGGCCAATAGAAATGACGGGGTGTAACGGAGCAATAGAGTGGGCATGCTTTTTAGGATAAAAGAGATAATAGGGTGGGAATTTTTTAATTGCTTCATGGAAATCCTTGAATATCGAGGGATAAAAGTACCCAGCGCGAAGGATTTTCTAAGTTGTATCCATCCCAGAAAGAAGACCACCACATTCTCGAGAGTGGTAAGAATTTAGGACTTGTTCAGCCTTGTCATGAGTAAGACATTGTCGGAGGATTGAATCAATACCATGTCAATATGGAGTATCATTGAGAATGAGATAATACTTATCATGATGTCAAATGCACTAACGATCGTCACATGATAGATTGGTCTGAAATATTTAAGTTTGGAGATATGTAATCAAATATCCATACCATAGATCCATCGTGCTGAAGAATAAATAATTTTTGGAAGTGGTCTTAGAGAATTCGAGATAAAATTCTTATAGGATAACAATCCAATGAGAATATTTCCCTTGAGTACCAGACGAGTAAAAATGTAGTAGGGTTTTGATTTGTGAGTACGATAGTGGTGCGAAGTAGGATGTAATGATGGAAATATTGCACAGCAATGACCGTAGCCAAATATAGCTTCTCCACATGTGAGTATCAAGTTTCATAGTCAAGAAGATTCTTACTAAGATAGTAAATCACATTTTCTTGGTCATTCGACTCCTCATGCACTATAACCATACCAATGGTAGTAGTGGAGGTAACAATATAGAGCATAAAATATTTTAAATAATTGGGTGGGGGTGTAACACAGGTGATTTTGTTACGACATGATTTAAATTATCAAAATCCCATTGAGCTTGATCATCCCAAAGGAAGGGAGTGTTTTTCTTCAACAAACACATATAACCATGTGTTTTCTCTACAAAATTGCACACATAACAATGAAGAAAGTTTTCTTTCCCTTGAAAACTTTGGAGTTCAGTGATGTCAGTTGTGGTGGGGTAAGGCCATGATTGTAGCAATTATCAAGTGATCGATTTGAATTCCATATTTGGAAACAACGAAACCAAGAAGGTGTCCAGTTTCAACACAAAAAAACACACTTGTGTGGATTAATCTAGATATGGTAATAATGACATAGAAGAAAAATGTGTCTAAGGTTCCCTGAATGATCCTCTCTCTACTATGAATGAGCAGGTAGGCCATCCAAATACGGTTCCACTGTGTGTTTGATATCATGAAAATCATAAGACATGGCTTGTTGAAAAGTAGCTCCAATGTTTTTCAGGCCAAAAGGTAATTTGTGATAAGAAAATGTTCCCCACGAGCAAATGAATGTCATTTTATGCTAGTTGGCGGGAAATATCTCAATTTGATTGTAGCCAAAAAATCCATCCATGAAATAAAAAATGACACTTTCACCATAGTTTTCAATGATTTGATCGATATGAGGGGTAGGCAAGTTGTCTTTTGGAAAAGCTTTGTTCAATACCCTAAAATTGATGCAAACCCTAATATTGCCATGTTTCTTGGCAATAGGAACAATATTAAATACCCACTCCATTAAAGGCAAGGGGTAGATAAAACCAACTTTTAAAAAATTTTCAACCTCAACTTTAATAGCTACAACTTTCCTTGGGTGGACCTAGCCAAGTTTTTGCCTAAGAGGTTTTACCGTCGGGTAAGTCTTGATTTCATGTACTACAATAGATGGATCAATCCCAGACATTTCTTCATAACTCTAGGAAATAACATCATATAAGTTTTTGAAAAGAGCTTGGTATTCCTCAATTTTTGTTGCTGAAAAGTTCTAGCCAATGTGAACATGTTCAACAACACCTAGATTCACCAATATGTTAATGGGAATAGTTTGAGTGATGTTGCACAAATTCTTTTCAGAATCAACACCTTATAATAATACAGGCATTTGTGGATACTCAACAATATCGGAATTGATAAGAGATACAAAATATGAATCTACAAAATAGGCATTAGGAAGAAATGAATATCGATGGTGAGAATCTTCCCATAATGATTCATTTGGACTCATACTCTCCATGATAGACTCGTCTAATGGAAAAGTATGTGAGAGATAATCTAGAGTCGAGAGAGGGGAATCTAGCCAATAGGGAACATGGTAAGGATTCGATGCCACAAAATGTTGAGCATCTATGTAGGAATCAGAAACAGATTGAATGGCATTGTACATGGATTCTTGTGGATGTAGAGAAGGAAGTTCAACAATCTCTTTGCCTTTAGACATGCCCCCGGGAATATATGATATCATATTTACCGTTGAAATTTCCGTACTAGGAGGGGAAACAGTAGATGGAAAGACCCCCATAAGGGATGAGTATTTCAAACTTCCAACCCCTATAGATTGATAGGGAGGAGGAGACTTCCCTAACATAGGAACAATATTTACTGTGGTAGTGGTGATATCAGGTGAATAATAATCGAGTTGATTGATGGTTACAATCTTCCCTTGATGCATAAATTGGAGCATACAGAACACTGAAAAAGAAACTGTTGTCATAGAATAGAACCAATTCCATCCTAATGACAAGTTGTAATCCAATGGAGCATCGACCACTTCTACCTAGATAGAAACAGTCTTTCCCCCCAAATCGATAGATAATGTCGGTAGAAATCCATGAGGTTGGAAACCTCATTCGTCGAAATATTTTAAGGTGGTTGATGATTGATTAAGTTCAGGAGAACCAATGGCTCTCCAACAAGACATAGATAAAATCGAGGTGGAATCTCCTTCATCCAATAAATTCCAGTGAATTTTCCTACCTACTACCCTAGTCGTGATTTGAAATGTGAATTGGTGGGATAACCTTTATTTGTAATTCTCCATGTTAAAAGTGATCATGGTAGAATTCTCTAGATCTAAGGCTCCTGTGGATGACAAAAAATTCTTCCACTATGCAGGGAAAATTTGGAGTAACTCCAACGTGGAAGGATTATATTAACTATACAAGGAAGGATTATATTAGAAACCAAATTACAACAACTGAATATGCTTTAAGAAAAACTATCCATGCAATTAATGGATGTACATGATGGTTCAAACTAAACTATCTAATTCCACTATCCTTGATTGTTTTGTTGATATGCATTCATTGTGATTGGAACTGGAGGAGGACTAGTGTCAAAATGGATTTCAAAGGAAGTAAAGAAACTAAACGGGAATAAATCTTACTTAACTTCTACAAATATGTGCAAGCTAAGGAAGGTCCAATTACATGTGATGGTAAACATGGTGATTTATTCCATAAGCAGTTGACTCTTATCTAAGAAATATATTATGAACAAATAATATATTAATAGACACGATTCTTTTTAAAGATTACTTTCATAAATAAACAATTCTTATATGAAATAAATGAAAGGGAAATATAGCTTATAAATAAGTAAAAAGCTTAATGAAATAAGCAAGTAGAAAACTTAATAACGAAGACTTAATTAGGAAAGCAAGTAGAAAACTTTAATAAGAAGCAAGTAGAAAACTTAATAAAGATAACTCCTTTAAATCGTATTCTACAAATCTCTTCAGTAACCACACAGTGAAAGAAACAGGTCCTCCTGCTATGATTAATTTATAAGGTACTGGTGTACTTTCTAGAAATTTAACATGTCTAACCCTAAATTCAGTATACAAAAGGATAAATAAATCCAAACTAAACATATATTTACCACACATTACAATAGAATTGAATAAAGAAATCAGGGACAAGAGAAACAAAACAAAGCATAACTCAAAGCATATTAAGGTAAGAGAAGGTTGAGAATAAGGATGGAACTTGATAATACTTTAAATAATCTAACCTAAGGTCCTAATGATAAATATAATCAGCATATAATTACCAAAACAAAACAGAATTCGAAAGCTAAAGATGCAGAACTTCAAAACAAATTTAAAACAAAACAGGAATATTGAAGGTTGAATGAAGAGCTGGATAATAGACTCGAAGGTAGGTCTGAATGACAGGCTGGATAAGCTGTCTGAATGACAATATTTATAGATAAAATGGTGTAAAATAGCCTAAATGATCTAATTATCAACTAATTTTTTTCACATGAAAAAAAAATGCATAAAGAACAATAAGTAGACCTACTTAGTGATCAAATTTAATAGCAAAATAACTTAAGCTAATTCATGATTATAAAGAAATTATTACCTATTGCATTATTAAACAAAATAAAATCTAACCAAAGAAAACAACAAGACAAGACTGGACCTACTGCAAATTGATTCTAAGATATCAAAGAAATCTACTCTGTGTACTTGTCAATATAAAACTAAATCATAAGTTGGAAAAGACTGGAAAGGAAACTAAAGGCAAACTATGCGCACAACAGGCTATTTTTAATCTATGAAATAGAAAATATACTAATAGTGTAATATGGATGATAGAAAAATCAACAAACATACATTACAGAAACAAAAGAATGAACGATTATAGTAACTTAATCACATAAACAAATTGGAAATAAACCTACTTATTTGATAGGAAAGAGATGACAAAAATACACACAAGAATGAAAACCACTGGTTGATGAGGGGCCCTCTCAGCAATTAGGGTGACACTTCGCTAAACTCTTACATGAACAATATCATATACACAGCATGAATGTAGCTTCTATTAAAAATGCGAAACAACATTACAGAGTTTCTCTAAAAATTGACTGACAGAATGTAAAACTAGCTAACTACGCTATCTCTGTAAGGAAAATATATATAGTGTTTTGCAAGGACAAGAAGGTCGACCATTTTAGTGGTCAACCACTCCTAAAATAGTCAACCATTATTGCAAACAAAAAATTGAATTCCAACACACAACGCTTCTCCTTCTTCCTCGCGTGCTGGTTTTCCATTGCGTGTGCTATGGCGTGAGGATCCTCTTTGATGTGGATTGGTGTCATGGTGTTGAATAGAGAGGGAAAGTGGACGAGCCTTCTAGAACGAGGGTCATTCTATCATCCAAGTGCATGGAAAACAAAATAGTTGTAGAACATTGTACCCTTTAACGCTTTGGAATATGTCATAAACAATGCGCAACCTAATCGATGAGCTAGATGGTGAGTTGGATGCCATCTGTGGATATCTAGCGTGATGCGTGTCCAATATTTGGCTCGTTCAAGGACTATAACCTACAAAAAAATTCACACATATATTGAACGTGTTCTCAAATAACATGAGATTTAATTAATAAAATTGTGAAATAACAATAATAAACCATAATTTGCATAAATCCAAATATATTCATACCTGAGGTTGAATGATAAGCTATATGACATAAATTTGTCAAAAATATGAAAAATAGATGTCAAAAAGTTTAATTTACCAACCGAAAATGGTGACAAAACTAGGATCAACATTCCCCCAAATCGGAGAAATGCCAGGTCCCACTGAGAAAAACAAAGAGGAGTTAGGAAGAAGGATGAGCTACGTTTGTAGTTGCCATCGACTTAGAAGATGAAACAAAGGATTTAAAATTCAAATTCTTGGCCTGAGATTTTAAAACATCACGCCTCTCCTGTTGAGTGTTATGTGATGAATTGATAGCGTTGTTGAGGTCTTCAACAGCTTTAACTTGCAGACACAGATCCTTATTCTCTTGTCGAAGTTCTACAATTAACTAGGTGTATTCCTCATTTTGACTCACTAACTGTGCCAATTCTTGAGTCAATTGGTCTAATGTTGGCTGATTAGGAGTGAAAGGTTCTACAGGTTGCTTGGGATCTAGATGCAGACTCAATTCCCTGGATAGTATCTCGAGGTCAACAAAGGGAACTTCTATTTCAGGACTCGTGCCCTGAGCATGTGTAGGGACGGTCTCACAAGCATCATTTTTAAGTAATTCGGCTTAGAAACTAGCCAATGTATACAGAGGTGAGTCTAGGTCAGGTTTATCTGCTTCAGCCATGCTATCTCGATGATCGGTCTAAATATCGGGCTAAACTGTGGTTTGGACAATGGGATGAACAATGGACTGAGCAAACTTCTCCTTTTAGTCCCTAGTACGAATTCATGGAAAAGGTAAAAAATCATGAGACACAGGACTAACAGGGGTAGATTGGGAAAATGGGATTTCTTCAGATGTATCTTCATCGATGTGCATAATGTCAGGGATTTTCTTCTCTGCAGATGGGGTTTTATTGGCTTCATGATTATGGATATGCCTAGGGTGTTTTCGAATATTGATATGGGGGTTAAGAACTTTAAACACAAAATTATCCCAAGTATGATTCCTCTCTTTAATCTGATCCAAGATCAGGAGCTTAATCAGACTATGGTGATATAAACTTCCTTTATGGTTAATGGTATTCTTCCTGACCTGGCTTGACATTTTCTCCAAGCTTCAAAGGAAATAAAAAGGAAAATTAAGGTAGTTTCGATTAACAAAATGTGCTAACAAACGAAGATGGAAATCTTTGAATGTTATATTTTTAACATTTAAGCTAGCATTATATTATGATCTTTAACTAAGAGAATAACAAGCACAACAATCAAACACAAGAGACAATGAAAACAGTGTTTTTCCTCGGGGAAACCATAAATGGAGAAAACCATGCAACTTCCTCAAAGATAGAATCAACACCAAAAGTAAAACCCCAAAACAGTAAGATGATCTCCCGACAACAGTAGCCTCTTTGTTTCTAGCCCCGACAAATTCTTCTCCCTCATCTATGCACTACAACTGAGTGTGTGATAAATAGAGAGGCTCACTCTCTATTTATACTAATTCTTGAATTGATAATAACTCACTAGGGCTGAATTCACTAGGAGAGTCTAATAACCCTAGGGCCCTGCAACTGCAGGTATTTTAACCCTTGATCAATAGGAGGGTTACCCACAATAACTTGACATGACTTGTTTACAATATAGAAACTCCCGATTGGAATGTCAGGGCATGACATGACTCAATTACATTACAAACACTTCCTGGAATAAACATCGGGGTACAATACATAAGAAATACAAGTGAATACATTCTGAAGTTACAATTACATCAACACTCCCTCTTAACTAGGAAGGTATTCTCTCGACACAATTTAGCAACACAAGTCTTCTTCTCTGTATCATCTGGATCATCATCGAGTCCTCATCATCTTCAAGTCATCTTCATCTGGATCTAGATCATCACTAGATCTAGATCATCATCACTGGATTTGGATCATCACTGGATCTGGATCATCTGTAGTTCTGGAACTTCTCTGCTGGATCATCATCACAGGTGCTATCTCTTGATTCTTCTCGTCATAGGAATTTCTATAGAGCCAGCCCTTTTTCATGTTGGTTGTAGGCCTAGCCTCCATGTAGGTATTTTCTAGCACTTATATCTGACCCTAAGTCAGAATGGCCCACCCAACACTTATATCTGATCATGTAGGAACCAATCCTATAATCACATCAGAAATGCATGACCAACACTCACATATGACCATGTGGGAACACATCCCACAACCCTGTCAGAAAGGCCCAGCACTCACATCTGACAACCAATGTCAGAAAGGCCCAACACTTACATTCAACCATGCAAGGAACCAATCCTACCTACATGTCGAAATGGCTCTACACTTACATCTGATCATGTAGGAACTAATCCTATAATCGCCTCAGAATGGCTCTGCACTTACATATAATCATGTAGGAACCAATCCTAAATCACCTCAGAATGGCTCTGCACTTACATCTAATCATGTAGAAACCAATCCTACAATATCCTCATAATGGCTCTGCACTGTTGATTGCATGGGCAGACCCGGGTTTACTATACTCAATCAACAACACCCTTAACTCACTGGCCCTTTCGGCGACAGACCGCGAAGCGATCTGAAGTCTCACCCGAAGTGAATCTAATGGGTTGGCCAAGACTCAAGTGTCTTGGACCAGGTTCTGCGCATCCTACTTTTCCCTTCTCTTACCCATGTGAGTCACAATGTCAGCTATATCCGCGCATCGCACATCCTCTTCTACTCGCAGCACTTTTAGCCTTGCGATTCTTCTCTACGCGCAATTCTCGCGGTTTCTTCCCGCGTCGCACGACTTCCACTTACTCACAATATCCCCAACCTTATCGCATTTCTGCGCACCGCGGGACACCCAACTTCTCCTCAACGCTAAGCCCTCAGCTCGCAGTATCGCGCACCGCAGCTCGTCTACCGGTGCGATATCGCCTCTCTGCGATATCTTACCACTACGACTTTGCACTCTTAGCGTTGACTGTGTCATGGTGCGAAACTCTAATTTTTAGAAGTTATATTGTGAGTAAATGGTCATCAGAAACAGACGTAAAGGAGTCTTTAAGAAACTTACTAACATACTTTAACTTATCTCGATCTTCCCGCATTACCGTGATCGGAACAATACATACATTCACTTACTACAGCTAACATTATATGCATAATAACCAGTAACAATAAGCAAACACAATCACATTCGTACAACACATAACACGCAGATTTAACGTGGTTCACCCCCCAGGATGGGAGTTACGTCCACCAAACTGTGCTTCTATTATATATCTTGAGGGAAGTTAGCACAGTCTGTTTCACTGCATATGCAGCGCGAGATCTCTTCTAGATCTTTGGTCTATTTCTATCTCTATATTGCCTTTCTTTCAATAGATCCTTCCCTCTCTTTCCTCTCTGTGGATGGTTACATACAGACTCAAATGACTCACAGACAAGCTAGGTGTCTGGATCGTTACAACACAGTCTGTCTGACTGACCCCTGAGTCTACTCAAAAATACTCTACTGACCAACTAACGACTCATCCTATGAACCAACCAACTGGCTAACTGACTGATTAGCTAACCCTTTACAATACAAAATGCAAGATTTTATAGGCGGCCCGAAGGTCTCGCCATTACAACACTGTGGGCCTGTCCCAATAGTAAACCCATACCCTAAATTAGTGACAATCGGTCCTCTCTGTCCTTGAGGTAGCCGCTTCCCGTCACACCACAGCTCTCTGCAGTCTTCCATGCTTCCCGGCACTGACCATGGGTACTATGCACCGCTTCTCTGCTTTCTGTCCTTCGCCTTCAATGCTTGAGCCTCGTTTCTCCTTCTTCTTTATGAGGGTCACTGAGCCCTCCTGTCTTCCACCGCTGCCTTCAATGCAGTGGTTGAGCTTTCTTCTCTCGGCCGCTCAGGTACCGTTTCCTTCTTGACTTTTCTATCCCAGAAGTCATGGTTTCCGGCTCTGCTCTCCAGCTGGAAACGTGCTACGGTGTCGTAGCTCTGCCTTGTATTCTTTCCACCAAAACTAGCAGCTTCTTTTGTAGCTGCGGGACCCTGCTCCAACAGTCCCCTAACACTTACTTGTGGCTCACCCTCGAGCCACCTGGAACAGGCTTCTCCTGCTGCAACTTATCCTTCGCCTCCTGCGAAGTGCGCTGTAACCTACCTTGAAGTCCTGTGACTTCATTCTTCATCTCCTCAGCGCACTGCTTCGCCGAATCAAGCAATGCTTGATCAATCTTGGAGTCCTCTGTTCCCTCAATTTTCTCGCTGGTCACCGTGAATTCCTTCAGCTTCTGCTCAACCACGTCTACTAATTTTGTGATTTTCTCCTGAAAAGGTTGAAGCAGGTCAGTGATGTGCAGCTCCTTTGTTCTTAACTGCTGCACCTCTTGCTGGAATTGGTTCATCTCCTTCATCTTTCTCATCTTCTGAAGAGCTGCTAGGCTCTTGATTTCTTCTTTCATGGCCGCTGCAGTGTTCTCTACTTGCTGTATACTCTGCTGGATCTCGACCTTCTGTGGTGGCTCGTCTAACTCGGCCCATGTGTTCATTGCATTTGTTAGTAGTACCCGGGCTTCGTTAATGCATGATTGTATCTGCGCAGAGGTGAGTCGAAAGGATTCCACTCGCGCGTTTTGGTCTGCTAGGGAGGTGTCTCGTAGACGTTCCTCAAGCTTGGCGAGCTACATCTCGTGGTATGCCTTTATCCTGGCTACTTTCTCATCCATCTTAGCTACAGTTTGTTCGAGAACCTTTTCTCTTGCTGCAACTCTTTGTAGCTTCTCCGTGGTAGGCAGTGCGAACTCGATGTTGCAGTTAGGGAGTTCTATTGCAATATTTTGTAGTACTTGGGAGAGTTCCTGATCCTTGTTCTGATATGTTGTTAACTCGTCTACCTTTTTCTGATAGCTGGTGGCGAGTGCTGCGTTCTTTTGCTTTAGCTGCGCATTCTGCTGGTAAGTCGCAAGCTCTCTACTCCTGAGCCCTACGCTTAGCTGCTGTTGGATTCTGTGCAACTGATCAATGTGAACCTCAGCGAGGTTAACCTCAAGGGGTTGCTTAAACTAGACTGGTGGGTCCGCTATTGTCGCCGAGAGTCTGATGCTGCCCAGTGGGATCAACACAATGTTGAGGCGATCTTTTGCCAAGCTTTCCTCGCGGGGTAGCGGCGGCGCGGAAGTTTCTACAGTGGGCACCTTCACTGGTGGAGCATGTGTCATGGCAGCCTTCTCTATAATTGTTCGTATATCTATGAGCTGCTTTTCTACGGCACTCTGAATCTTTTCCTGTGATTGATTCACCTCATCAAATGAATCCTTGAGTGTATCACATGTCCTTGTTGCGATGAGTTCGTAATCATCTTCTGTTAGTGCCGTCTTCAGAGTCGGTTTGGAAGTTTTCTGTTTCTTCCTCCCCTACGTCGTTGTGGTCTCTTGGCTTCCATCCTTTGTAGAGGGCGTTGTTGTTGATGCTTCTGGCGCATCTCTTTTCTTCTTGTCTTGTAGCGGTACTTCTGTTGTTTGGTGTGCCTGGGTGTCTGGTTTGTCTTTGCCTTTCTCGAGTGAGCCTGTCTCGTCGGTCTCCATTGGAAGTGGCATGGTATCTTCTTATTCATTTCGCCATTGGTTATCAAAACCTTTGATGACATTCTCGACGTCCTGCATTGTCATTCTGAACCAGCTGGGAGCCCAGTCGTCCCTTTTAGTCCTTTTAGGCCTTAGGTATATTCGATGGCTGTCCGCCATAAAATTAAGCCGGTTATCATATGCGTCCACAGTCTCTGTGCTGATCCTTGGTGATTGCTGGATAAGGTTCTACAACATTAAATAATATTCATAAAATACTATTGCGTTAACCTGTTTCCTTGCTGGACTGCTAGTGTCCCATAAACTGGCATAGCGCACACCCCTGGGTGTTCCTCCTAGGATCTGCGGAAACTGGCTGTTGGGCGGTTCCTTCCATGCGACGAATGCACACAGTATGAGCAGCCACGAGAAGTAGAAAGGGTGGCTGGCTTGATCTTGGGCTGCCAAACAATATTCCTGAAACATGTTTAATAAAAATAACGACCAATTGAATTGCTCTCCTTCAGTGACTTGTATGGCCAGATTGATCACCGATCCTGTAACTTCCTTTGGTCAGACCTTGGTAAGCAGTCTTCCTGCAAGCAGACTGGCTGTAAATCTGAGTGTCTCATTCTGTAAACTCATGACATCATAAGCCCTGCCTCCTCGCTGTAACTGATACTTTTTAACGAGCGCTGTTGGCAGCTTGGGATCCTTGGTCTTTACTGATACCTGTATGTCGGGGTATTTACCAGTTTTAGACAGGCCAGTAACATGGTGTATCAAGTCGAAATTGAGGTCGATTTTGTGACCGAGCCAGAGATAGCCTCCATGTACACATGAGAGGAGGACACGCACCACAGCATTAACCTCTTCCCTATGCCCAAAATGGGGTAGTCTCAACACGTTGAGCAGACTTGACCGCTCAAGAATCTGGACATGCGGCTGGGGGATGAATTCTTCTCTACCTGTCCTTGGGTTCTTCTCTAGCACAAGATATGAATCTGGCTTGAAGTGAGGGTATGTCTTACCGTCCGCCAGGTTGTAATCAATAAATTTGACAATAGCAGCATATCCTACTAAATCGCCATTTTCCTTTACTCGAGAATGTATTGGTGGTATGGGCACAGGAAGCTTACCGCTCTTGGAAAGTTTGATGTCTGGAGCACCTTCAACTCGTGGGATGAGGTAGTCCATTGAACTACGGACTTCATCTTCCCTCTCAGAACCGGATTCCTCCATGAGCTGGGAATGGCTTCTCGTCTTTGGTGGTTCTCTGGTTCGGGACGAGCTCGGCGGGTTAGCTGTAGATGGCGACGCCATAGCTCCTGCAAGGCCGTGACGCTGAAATATCCTCAAAATGTTTTCCAGCGGCTCGTCCTTAGATAGGACCCACTTAGCATAAAATTGCGGACGTGCAATGGTTGCAAATTCTGAGAACCACAGCACTCTGTAACAACTTAGCTCGTCACAGGGAATGCTTAACACTTACTCTCTAGCTCTTGGTTTTTTCTGCAGGCGTAACTGTCCCAATTGAATACTTTCTGCTTTTGTGCCAAATACGACAATCCCGGTCATAACGGTCATCTAGATTGGGTGCGCCGGCCATATTAATTGCATGGATAAGACCACACCCGTCCTTCAATCCTCAATAAATGCTAAAATATGATCGAATTTTCCTCCAAGCGTGTGTACGGGTGCCGGTCTCGTCAGAGATTTAGCAAATCTGGAAAAATTTAATATACTGCTGCCAAATCTATGGTAGGGGATACCGGTCATTTCTTCATTAACTACCTGTCAGATAGTGACTTAACTAGCCCATTGTCGGTTGCAAACTGAATACGTGGCAGGGGGAAACATCTTACTGCTGCGATGCAACTCCGCATCACCTGCGCAAACAAACAGTGTCAAAACAATAACACACATTTTTGTTTTGTTTTTGTTTTTGTTTTTGTGCAGACTCATTCTCGACGTGATGCCTCCTTTCAACTACACTGGACATCTGTGCCATCCTGAACTGTTCATGCTAGGGATGAGGGGTGGGGAGGCTGTCACTATAGAGCTTAAGCCTACTGCCGTTAATCCATGTGGGTAAGAGCTCCCCATTCAGCTGGCTGAGATGAACGACACCTCCTTCTGTGACTTGTTGTATCTGATATGGCCTTAGCCAATGTGTCTTGAACTTCCCTGGGAACTTGATGAATTTGCTGTCATAGAGGAGCACCAGGTCTTCGGTCTGGATAGTCTTATTCTTAATGTGTCTGTCATGCCAAGATTTTTCTCGGGCCTTTTGCACTTTCTGATGGAATCCGGCGATGAACCTGTCTTCTTCTAGGGCCAGCAACTGTGCTAGCCTTGCTTCAACTGTGTTTATATCAGTCATCTCGGTAATCTGAGCGATTCTTAAGCTGGGAAGAATATACTCCATACGCATAATAGCCTCTTGTCCATATACCAAGCTGAAAGGTGTGTGTCCCGTAAGTTTCTTGCATGTGCGTCTGTATGCCCATAAGACAGCGTTAACTCTGAGGTCCCAATCATTCCTCTGGCTGTTACAGATCTTGGTAAGAGAATTTTCTAAAATCTTTTTAAAGGCCTCTACTGTACCATTAGCCTGCGGGTGGTAGGGAGTGCTCTTATGGTGCTGGATCTGGAATTCTTCTGTTAATGCCTCAATAGTACTGTTCAAGAAATGTGTACCTTGGTCGCTCATCAAAATTACTGGGCATCCAAACCTGCTGATGATGTTTTCAAAGAGGAACTGTGCAGCTGTAGTGGCATCACAATTTCATACTTCTTTGGCCTCCGCTCATCTGGTGAGGTATTCTGTTCCAGTGATAATATATCTCGCACCCGTGCGCTTCCCTGGTGGGTTGATAGGTCCCACAAAATCGATAGCCCATTTGTCGAATGCGCGCAACATGACCTGTGGTCGCAGCGGCATTTCATCGCGTCGCGAGGGTTTTCCTACCCTTTGGTAGATATCGCAGCATCTACAAAAGTCCTTAGTGTCTTTATGCAATGTAGGCCACCACAAGCCCGCTTCTAAGATTTTCTGCACAGTCGGTTTTTCAGCGAAGTGACCTCCTGCGGTTCTTGAATGAGCCTCTTTGATAATAACGTCTTTTTCATGCGGCATTACACATCTGCGTAGAACTTCATCCGGGCCTAACTTGTATAAGCATCCTGCAATGAGGGTGAAATCTGTTGCCTTCACAACCAACTGTTTCTTTTGCTGCTTAGTAAACTCATCAGGTGCTACTCCTGTGGTGAGGAATTGAATAATGTCGGCATAGTACTCATCTGCAATCTGTATGGAAAACAATGGTGCATTTGGCATATTGTCTTGTAGGTTACTGGGCTCTTCTCCTGAGTCTAACCACGACAGATGATATGGTCCTGCATTCAGTCTTCCTGGTTTCACAATGATTTCAAAATCATACTCCTAGAAGAGGAGTAACCATCTGCAGATTCTCCCCCCTAACACTGGTTTATTGACTAGGTACTTCAATGTGGAATGATCAGTAAACATTTTAAACAAGGTGCCCAATAGATAGTGCCTGAACTTCTGCAGTGCATATACCATAGCTAAGCCTTCCCTTTCTGTTTTGGTGTAGTTCTTTTCCGCTGTGGATAGCTTTCTGCTGGAGTAAGCGATAGGATGGTCAAGATATCCTTCTCCTGGCTAGGTCAAGATGACTCCTAATGCGATGCCGGATGCATCCACATGTACATGGAAAGGCTTAGTCCAGTCTGGGAATACTAGGATGGGTGTTGTAACCATCTTCTCCTTAAGTATGTCTAGACTCTGCTGGCATTTCTCATTCCATAGGAATTTGACATCCTTCTTGAGCAATTTCTACATCGGTGCTGTAATCTTTGCGTAGCCCTTGATGAACTTTCTGTAGTACCCGGTATGACCAAGTACTATCCTCAGTTGCTTGACTGAGTTGGGTGCTGGAAGGTTTACAATGATAGGGATCTTGGCGGGGTCTACCATCAAGCCTTGTCTGCAAACAATGTGACCCAACAAGATACCAAATGGTGCACAGAATATACATTTTTTCAAGTTTAGAGAAATCTGGTACTTCCTACATTTCTCTAACATCAGTCTGAGATCACCTACATGCTTATCAATTAGCCCAAATACAGTCCAATCATCAAAATATACTTCTAAGAACTTATGGATGTATTCTTTAAATACAGCAACTACTACTCTAGAAAATATAGCTGGTGCATTCTTAAGACCAAAGGGCATTACCGTATACTGGAATGAGCCCCATTCTATTGCAAAGGTGGTCTTGGATCGATCTTCTGGATGTATTCTGATCTGATGGTAGCCTGAAAACCCATCGGTGAAGGAATAAACCTCCTGTCCTCCCACGTTGTCTAATACTTCATCAGTGAATGGTGTTGGAAATTGATCATGAAGTGATGCATTGTTGAGTTTCCATAGATCAACACAGATCCTGATGTCCCCTTTTGTTTTCTTCTCTTGCACTACCATAGGGCTAACCCATTCGCTTTCCTCAACCAGCTCGATGATGCCTGCTACTAGCATTTTATCAATTTCGTCCTTTACTTTTTCTTTGTAGCGCGGATTCAATATGTATGGGCACTGCTTAACTGGTCTAGCATCTTCCTTTAATGGTATCCTCATGACTCCCAGGTCTCTAACTATTCCCTTCATCTCTGTGAACTTGGTGGGAAATAGGTCCTGATAGTCATGTAACAGATCTGCAATGTGGCCGACTATTTCATCATTCCAGTAGTCTCCAATAGAGGCAAACTTAGGTTCTGCGTCTGTGTCGATATTGATCTTTTTAATCTTGATAGGCTCGGTGATTGCTGGAATCTCTAACTGTGGTCCCTCCACATCACGAGTGCCTTCTGATTCGGGAATGTTGGTATTGCGAGGATCCTCATCCGCCTCCTCTGATTCTGATGTAAAATTATAACATTCCAACGCCTCTTCTAGTTGGATAGTCCACTCAGGTTGGACTGGTACTGAGATGGTGCGATCCTTAAAAATCTTTGTCTTGATTATGTCTAGGGCCTGTGCAACACTTGGATGTTCTGACTCAAACGCAAAGGTGAGTAGGAAGTTGTCTGTCATAAGTGACCATGTGGTTGTTCCTTTGCGCAGCTCGGTCTCTGTATACCAATTCCTTGGAATTGTGTCCAATGTGTGAATGAATCTGTGAACCCATTCATCCTCTGGAATGTCCGACTAGTTCTGTTCACATGTCTGAATGTGTATCCTGGGGTCAGTTTCTCCTGTGTATTTCTGCTGAACATACTCTCTGTTGTCAGAAAATCTGATTGCCATCAGTCTTTTTATATTATCCCATGATGCGATACTCTCTTTATGCGTATACCACCATCTTGCAGGTGTAGCTCGAACTGCAAGGTCCATAGCTGCGATCCTTTGTTCATGAGGAATTTGTTGCTCAAACCATTCAAAAAAATCCTGAATATCCATCAGACCATGATATGATGGGGTCTCAGCGATCTCGGTGCCAATCCACTGCAGTGACTTACTTATAAACGCACATCTGCGCGATGAGACTTCGTAAAGTCTGTTCTGCCAGTTTTCGAAACCAACATCCGAATCCGATGCGCATGAACTGTCGCATCGCCAACTAATATGCCCTTCTGCGGTTGGATTTATATAGTCGTTCTGGTTTGCAGTCATTTGGTATAGACTATCGATGTTATGTGCCTCTTCCTCTGCTCGGATGGGTTCAATATATCTAGGACCTTGGTAAGGGTCCAGCGGTGCGATGACCCGGATCTGCGCATCCTCAAAGGTCATTTGTCGTTTCTTTAGGTCAATGACAGCTTTGCTGCCAATTTCCCAATCAATACTTAATAGTGCTGGATATGGTCGACTGTCACCAATGATTTCTATAACCTCGAAGTCCACAAAAGTACGAACTCCATCAATATCAACTGGCACCTGCGGTAGTCGACCCAATGGTGATACTCGCTGCTGATTAGCTAATCTTAGGTGGATAGGTGATAGGGCTAACTGAGGGCTACCCATCTGTTCCCATGTCTGCTTAGTTAGAACATTCACCTCTGATCCTAGATCTAAGACAACTTCATCCATTTCAAATTCACCAATCTGCGCTGTGAATTTCATCTCTCTTCCTGTCCTTGCGTGTCTTGTAATATTATGGACAGCGTGGTGTGCACTACCCGAGAGAGAGGGTTGCTGACACTGATCTATCATGCGTTGTAGCTTGCCGATAGATTTATCATTTCTCAGGAGTTTCAAGCAGCTTTGCAGGAATTCTTGTACACTTCCTGTCAATTCATCCTCGTCACCTCTTCCGGATGTGGTAGCCTGCTGTGCCTGCTCAGGGCTATCGCTACAAGGTATTTGCTGCGGTACGCTCCTAGATGGCGGTACCTGCAGTCCTGGTGGTGTAAGTTCGTCAAAGGAAGCCTTGGATTCATGAAAGGTCTCTTTATTCTTCTGTAGGCCGAGTGCTGTTACTTTAGTAGGAGCTCTGCGCACCCACCCTTGACTTGTGTTCTTTCCGGCCTCCTGCGATGTGCCACTGGTGGAAGCACCGCTCCAAGTCACAATGTTAACTGCTGGTTCTGGTTCCTTAGGTTCAGCAGCAATAAGCTGGATGTTCTGGTGTGTTGCAGGCTTAGGGTCTCTGATCTTAGCTATCAAGATAGGACACTCTTCTATGGTATGATCATAAGATTTGCAGTAGTTACAAGTAGTAGTGGCATTCTGACAGTCCCTAGCATAGTGTCCTATGATTCCACAATTATAACAAGTGACTGGTCCGTGACCTTGGCCAAAACCTCCTCCTCGGCCAAAGCCTTCTCCTCCTGCAAAGCCTCCTCCACGGCCTCGTCCTCTGAATCCTCCTCCACGACCTCCATATGTTTGATCCGGCTGTGGTCCTGTTGCTGGACCCTGTGTGTCTGCTTGGAATCTGTACACATCCTGTGTTCTTTCTGACATGAGATCATAAGCTCGGCAGTCTTGTTGATCGTGCCCGACAGACTTACAAAAGATACAGTATAGGTTTTTAGGTGTCTGTACATACTTCTGAAGCAAAGGGCATTGCTGAGGTGGATGTCCTTGTGTTTTACATATTTCACACCATGGCCCTTGTGTTTGTGGTAAGGGGTTAGGAGCCCCTGACGCTAAATATTCTACAAAGACTGGACAGTTATCTTTACTATGGCCCTGTGCTCTACACTTTATGCACCATATGTCCTGCATAACCTCTTTCCCTTTTTTAAGTTCGTGTATCTGTAATGTGAGGTTGGCCAACTGGGTCTGTAGAGTTGTCATGCCTGTACTGGTTTCTGCTAAAGGTGAAGCCTCTAGTTTCATTGCCATCTCCAGTGCTTCATCTTGAGTAGTAAGTTTCTGCTGCATTAGTGGCATTCTGATATGAGGGAGCAGTGCTGCAATAAACCATTCTTTATGCTGTTGTGGCACAAAATCAAAACTTACTTGGTCTATAAGAGCTTTGAATTTCTGGTCAAAGTCCCATACTGACTCTGATGGTAGCTGCTTAATATCCTTAAGCTCTGTAATGCACTGAGACTCAGACTTAGGTTTCTTAAATTCTTTAATCATGGCATTCTTGACCTGGGCAAGCGTCTTGGGTAATGTAGTATACTTTATGTACCATGTCAAGGCTCTGTCTCTAAGTGTGGTGACCAACTGTACAAGTTTAAGGTTATCATCGTTGATTTTTTTAATGGTCCACATAACTTCGCATAGGAACCAATGTTGTTCTGGGTCCTCTGCTCCTGTACCTTTAAAAATAGGTAGCTTCATGTCGTCTCCCATTCTATTTCTCTGTGGTGGGTTCTGACTGACTGGGGTACTACTACTCAGCGGTGTAGGTGAAGGTGCTGTAGCGGGAGTAGGTACTGACTGTGAGCTACTAGATGGAGTACCGACGGGGTTATTCTGAGTCCCTGTCTGCTTCTGTGGAGTATAGGGATGGTAAGGGATACCGCCCTCTGGTTCTTCTGTGGTACTAGGGCTCTGTTGTCTAATATTGTCTGTTTTCTAATATTGTCTGATCTATCTTCAAATACAGGAGAACTAAAATCTTCTTTATACTTCTTTCCACTACGTGTTCGTCCAATGTCATCAAAATCACTTTCAAACTCTTGTGACATTACTATCTTTACTTATTCATCTGAGACTAGATCCATTGTTCCTTTTTCATATAACAACATCTTAAGGGACAAGTTTAAAGATCTTAGGTACTTACCACGGTATCCTCTGAAGAGGTATCGTTCAGCTGCGCTGAAGCTCTTTCTCTGGTCAACTGCAAATTCTGTAACGAAGCCTTCTAGCACACTTGTCAGCCAGAAGTCCACTGCTCTTGTAATCGGATTGTCGAGGTTCTGCATAGTCTGAATCAGCTCCGGTGTCCAGACAATGTTTCTTTTCTTCTTGAATGTGTTCCTATCTGTCAACTTGGATAACCAGTTTAAAAGCTCGTTTCTGTAGGTTGCAAAAAATATAGCGTGTATGTCTGAAGCGATATGCTTTTCTAACCAGGCTTCTGTGCTTAGTCTCGGACTCCTATTCTCTTTCTTGGCGAACTCCCTTAAGTCTGAATCCAGCCACTGGTGAAACTCTTCTCTAGTAGGATGCTAACAGAACATTGACTCCCAGTCATTTAAACCGGCAACGGAACCATTTGTTGATTGCATGGGCAGACCCGGGTTTACTATACTCAATCAACAACACCCTTAACTCACTGGCCCTTTTGGCGACAGACCGCGAAGTGATCTGAAGTCTCACCCGAAGTGAATCTAATGGGTTGGCCAAGACTCAAGTGTCTTGGACCAGGTTCTGTGCATCCTACTTTTCCCTTCTCTTACCCCTGTGAGTCACAATGTCAGCTATATCCACGCATCGCACATCCTCTTCTACTCGCAGCACTTTTAGCCTTGCGATTCTTCTCTACGCGCAAGTCGCGCGGTTTCTTCCCACGTCGTACGAATTCCACTTACTCACAATATCCCCAACCTTATCGCATTTCTGCACACCATGGGACACCCATCTTCTCCTCAACGCTAAGCCCTCAGCTCGCAGTATTGCGCACCGCAGCTCCTCTGCCGATGCGATATCGCCTCTCTGTGATATCTTACCACTACGACTTTTCACTCTTAGCGTTGACTGTGTCACGGTGTGAAACTCTACTTTTCAGAAGTTATATTGTGAGTAAATGGTCATCAGAAACAGACGTAAAGGAGTCTTTAAGCAACTTACTAACATACTTTAACTTATCTCGATCTTCCCGTATTACCGTGATCTGAACAATACATACATTCACTTACTGCAGCTAACATTATATGCATAATAACAAGTAACAATAAGCAAACACAATCACATTCATACAACACATAACACGCAGATTTAACGTGGTTCACCCCCCAGGATGGGAGTTACGTCCACCAAACTGTGCTTCTATTATATATCTTGAGGGAAGTTAGCACAGTCTGTTGCACTGCATATACAGCGCGAGATCTCTTCTAGATCTCTGGTCCATTTCTATCTCTATATTTCCTTTCTTTCAATAGATCCTTCCCTCTCTTTCCTCTCTGTGGATGGTTACATATAGACTCAAATGACTCACAGACAAGCTAGGTGTCTGGATCGTTACAACACAGTCTGTCTGACTGACCCCTGAGTCTACTAAAAAATACCCTACTGACCAACTAACGACTCATCCTATGAACCAACCAACTGGCTAACTGACTAATTAGCTAACCCTTTACAATACAAAATGCAAGCTTTTATAGGCGGCCCGAAGGCCTCACCATTACAACACTGTGGGCCTGTCCCAACAGTAAACCCATACCCTAAATTAGTGACAGTCGGTCCTCTCTGTCCTTGAGGTAGCCGCTTCCCGTCACACCACAGCTCTCTGCAGTCTTCCATGCTTCCCGACACTGACCATGGGTACTATGCACCACTTCTCTGCTTTCTGTCCTTCGCCTTCAATGCTTGAGCCTTGTTGCTCCTTCTTCTTTATGAGGGTCGCTGAGCCCTCGTGTCTTCCACCGCTGCCTTCAATGCAGTGGTTGAGCTTTCTTCTCTCGGCCGCTCGGGTACCATTTCCTTCTTGAATTTTCTATCCCAGAAGTCATGGTTTCCGGCTCTACTCTCCAGCTAGAAACGTGCTACGGTTTCGTAGCTCTGCCTTGTCTTCTTTCCGCCAAAACTATATCTTTCCGCCAAAACTAGCAGCTTCTTCTGTAGCTGCGGGACCCTGCTCCAACATGCACTTACATCTGATCATGTAGGAACCAATCCTACAATCTCCTCAGAATGGATATGCACTTACATCTGATCATGTAGGAACCAATCCTACAGTCACATCATAATGGCTTTCACTCCCAGACTGAGTGTTCCTAGTAACTGATTAGGTTCCTCCATTCCAAGAATGGCATTCAACACTTATATCTAATCATGTAGGAACCAATCCTATAGTCACATAAGAATGGCTCAACACTCATATCTGACATGCAGGGAACCAATCCTCTCATCATGATAGAATGGCTCAGCCCTTACATCTGACCATGGAAGGAACCAATCCTCTCACCATGTTAGAATGGCTCATGGACTCATCACTTCCCTTTAGAGGGAACCTCAATTTGGAGAACACCAAGCTTCTCCCTAAAGTACTCAAACTTCACTCTAGCTAATGGCTTTGTCAACACATCAGCTATCTGTTCGTTCGTCGCAATATACTGGAGCTTCACTGCTCCTTTCTGCACCATATCCCTGATATAGTGACACTTGATCTTGATATGCTTCGACTTGTCATGGAACACCGGGTTCTTTGACAACTTCACATAGCTTTGGTTGTCACAATATATACAAGTAGCATCCAATTGGAGATCAAATAAATCAGATAATAGCTTCCTCAACCATACCGCCTTACAACTAGCTGAACAAGATACGACATACTCTGCTTCAGCTGTACTTAGTGCCACACAGGATTGCTTCCTGCTAAACCAAGAGATCACACCTGATCCCATACTAAAGTAACACCCTGAAGTGCTCTTCCTATTGATGGCACTTCCTACCCAATCTGAATCAACATAACCCTCCAGGTTCATCTTCTGACTCGCCTCATACTTGAGCCCATAATCAACGGTACCCCTTAGGTACCTTAGAATATGCTTTGCAGCAATCAAGTGAACATGTCTCAGATCTGTTAGGAACTGGCTAAAGGTGTTCACAGCAAAGCAAATATCTGGTCTCACTTTCGTCAGGTACATCAAGGACCCAATCATTTGATGATACATCGTAGCATCAACCGCTTCTAATGAAGCAACACTTAATAGCTTCAATTTTGATGCCATAGGTGTGACCATGACCTTGCAGTCCATCATCCCAAACCTTTTTAGGATCTCTACTGCATACTTTCCTTGTCTGAGGGAGATTCCATCCGCATTCTACCACACCTCAATGCCTAGAAAATAGTGCATCATACCCAAGTCCTTCATTTCTAACTCGACAATAAGCTTCCTCTCCATATCAGCAATCAACCCATCCATACCTGTTACAAAAAGATCATCTACATACAGTAGGAGTATCACTGGGTTACCATCTTCAACCTTGTAGTAAAGGTTGGAATCTGCTTTACTTTTGGTAAATCCCAAACTAGATAGAAAGCCATAAATTCTGTCATACCATGTCTTGGGTGCGTGTTTCAAATGGTATAGGGATTTCTTCAATATACACACATGAGAATCCCTGTCATGTGTCTCAAAACTAAGTGGTTGCTCTACATATACTTCCTCTTCCACTACACCATTCAAGAAAGCAATCTTGACATCCATTTGGTGTATCTTCCATTTCATCACTGCAGCCAGAGCAAGTACTAATAATGATGGAAGTGTATCTGGCTATAGGTGCAAAGGTTTCTTCATAATATATTCCTTATTTCTATGAGAAGCCATGAGCCATGAATATTGCTTTATATTTCTCTATGCCGCCATCTGTAGCATGCTTGATCTTGTAGACCCATTTGGAAGTTACAATAGACTTCCCTTCTGGTCTTGGGACAACATCCCAAACATCATTCTTCATGATCGATTAACACTCTTCGATCATATCATCCTTCCATTATTTTCTTTCTATTGTTTCTTCATAGTTGGAAGGTTCTTTATTGGTGAAGTCACATAATAAAGATACATACCCAGAGCAGGACCTGGTCCTCTTTCTTTCTTTGTGATTCTCTTTTGGAGTCCCATATCTTTTTGCACCTTGGATAGCTTCTCATACCCAAGTAGGTTTCCTCTTATGAGGATTCTTCTCTCGAGGTGGATCTACATGTTCTTCTAGTTCTCCGTCTTCTTCATGAATTTATTTGTTCATGGTGGTGTCATGAATTTTGGGTGCTTCTATTTCTTTAGGATCTTCAGTAGGTCGCTTTCTGGATTTGTTGTAAGTTGAGTCTTCGTCAAATGTTACATCCCTACTGATGTCGATCTTCTTGAATCCTGGAAAGTATATTCTGTAAGCCTTAGAGCTTTCAGAGTATCCCACAAATATACCCTTCTCTCCTGAAGGATCTAACTTTGTCCTCTTTTCTTTTGGAATGTGTATGTACACTAGATAGCTGAATATTTTGAGATGGCTTACTTCTGGTTTCTTACTGAAAAAGACTTCTTCAAGTGTCTTGTTCTCAAGTAATTTGTGTGGAGTACGGTTCTGTACATACATCGCTATTTTGGCAGCTTCTGCCCATAGATGCATGGGAAGATCTTGAACATGAAGCATTTCTCTTGCAACTTCCATGATAGTTCTATTCTTCCTTTTTGCAAACCCCATTTTGTTGTGGATTATGCAGAGTGGATAACTCCCTCTTAATCCCTGAATCTTTGCATAACTCTTTGAATTCATTTGATGTGAATTCTCTTCCATTATTTGATCGAAAGGTCTTGATCTTGTTTTCAGTGTGGTTCTCGATCAAGGCTTTGAATTCCTTGAATTTGCTAAATACTTCATCTTTGTTCTTCATAAAGTATATCCATGTCTTCCTAGAAAAATCATCAATAAGAGAAACATAGTATACATACCCGCTTAAAGAACTGGATGACATTGGACCACATACATCAGAGTGAATGATTTCCAAGATTCCTTTTGCTTTGCTTTCGCTACTTGGAAATGTCTTCTTTGTGTTCTTTCCTTTTGCACATCCTTTGCAGACTNCCTTCAATAGATTTTCTTACAAGTGGTAGTGCTCTGTAATGCACATGTGCAAGCCTTCTATGCCAAAGTTCATTTGTCTCTACTGTGTCATGGACCAAAGCTTGTTCTGGATGGCCCTTCGATTTGTATAATCCTCCTTCTTGTTCTCCAATTACTATTACATCACCAATAATATTTCCTCTTGGCCACATGAGGACTTGGCCATCTACAAATGAAACCCTCATTTCTTCTTTAGTCCTGGTACAAACAAGACATGCTTTATTTTCATAGAATTTCCAGAGTCTAGCTTGTGGGAGGATTCACCACTACCTTTTATGGGATATTGGTAGTTATCAAGTTTCACCTTATGGGGTGAATTATGTTTGGATAGTTTCTCAAAAGATTCCTTGAATCCTGTCATGTGTTTGGAATCCCCAATGTCAATAAGCCAAGCTTTGCTTCCATGTGTGACAGTTCCCGTGAGAGTGGAGATCAGAACATATTCTTCATCACTTGAACAATCTTCACTTTCTTGTTTTACTCTTTTTCTTGGAGGATCATCATCCACAGTAGTGTGAGCATGATGTATTCTTTTGGAGTTCTTCTTCTTCTTAGATCCACTCTTATTCATGGGACAATTTCTACAAAAGTGTCCTCTTTCATCACATGTATAGCATCTGAGGTTGGATGGATCCTTCTTCACAAAATTATCTTTCTGATGAGAATGCTTACCTTGGTGATGATGATTTTCCCTTCTGCCTTTCTTGGATTGTACTGTGAGAGCTTGATCTTCATTTCCCATCTTTTCTTCTCGAGCTACTATTTGAGCTTCTTCTTGTGAGAATTCTTCCCACAGTGTGTTGAACTTGATTAGCTTCTTTCTAGCACATATTCCTTGGATGAAAGAATCCCATGACCTAGGGAGACCATTCAAGGTTGTCATCACAATTTCTGCATTCTCCACTTCTTCATCTACTGCTTCAAGGTATTCTTTGATCTAGGAGACCCTTGTAAAGTATGACTGGATGGTCTCCTCATTCTGGATCTTTACATTCTTCAACTGTTTCCTCAAATTCATCTTTCAATTTATGTTCTTCCCTTCAAATAGTTTGGTTAGGGAATCAAACATAGCTTTAGGTGTGTTTAGGGAGGACACCTGTGGTATGAGGTGATCCTTGATTAAATCAGTAATAATCCTCTTATCCATAACCAACTTATTCTTATGTAAAGCCTTAGCCTCATCCTCCTCTGGAATTGGAACCTCCTCATTGATGTAGGAGTCCAACTCATTTTCTTCCAGGACCAGAGAGATCCTATACTTCCAGGCTTGGAAGATATCAACTCCCTCAAGCTTTTCATCAAGCTTGGTATGATGAGACATATTAACTCAAATGGAAATACAAAATATTTAGATATTACCAAGTCAAGATGTTGGATCTGGATTTGGAGCTGAATTTCTGTAGTGTTGGTTTATGAGCAGATTAGGGTTTGACTTTCCCAGAGTCCTGTCCCACCAAATGCTTTGATCTTGATCTCTAAATTTTTATTTTGAGGAGGAGATCAATCCAGGCCTGGGCTCACTCAAAAATTCCACTTCTGTGGAAAGTCCAAATTTCTGATAGTAGTGTCGGGACAAAAACTGAAAATGCTCAGAATCAGATTCTGCTTCGACAGAAAGATGCGTCGTAGGGAGAAGAGTCATCCCAACCTTCTTTTGCTTAAAATATATCGAGAGAGATCCAAAAAGTAGGAAGCCCTAGTTTTCGCAGCTGCATAATGTCTTCTTCTTAGGGTAGCTCTGATACCATGTTATATTTTTAACATTTAAGCTAGCATTATATTAGGATCTTTAATTGAGAGAATAACAAGCACAACAATCAAACACAAGAGACAACGAACATAATTTTTTTCCTCGGGGAAACCATAAATGGAGAAAACCTTGCAACTTCCTTAGAGATAGAATCAACACCAAAAGTAAAACCCCAAAATAGTAAGATGATCTCCTGACAGCAGTAGCCTCTTTCTTTCTGTCCCCAACAATTTATTCTCCCTCAGCTATGCGCTATAACTGAGTGTGAGTGAGTGTGTGATAAATAGAGAGGCTCACTCTCTATTTATACTAATTCCCAACTTGACAATAACTCACTAGGGCCGAATTCACTAGGAGAGTCTAATAACCCTAGGGCCCCGCAACTACAGGGACTTTAACCCTTGATCAATAGGAGGTTGCCCACAATGACTTGACATGACTTGTTTACATTATAGAAACTCCCGATCGGAACATTGGGGCATGACATGACTCAATTACATTACAAACACTTCCCGGAATAAACATCGGGGTATAATACATAAGAAATACAAGTGAATACATTCTGAAGTTACGATTACATCAACATTGAATACACTAAACTTACCCTCATAGGTGATAAGGTGGATGATGACAGTCAAAGGATTGATGTATTTTGGCTTAATCCAGTTTCGATGGAATCCTTTGATGCCTACAACATGCCAGTATTCTAGTTTAAGAGTGAAATTGTGGCATACCCATGGAAGAAACCACTGTTTATGCCAATGTGCCCTCTCTTGGTAGCTTAGTCATAAGGGTGATAGACTCCTCAGTTACAAAAAAGGTGAGATGACCAACCCTAGCCATCCTACCATCAAAACCCATCACAAAAATCAGTGAGATCTCTTCATCATATCCTTGCAGCTGGTGAAGAAATGGGTTCCACCTAGCCCAAAAGAAGATCTCTCGACACTCTCGAAATTCCAGTATCTGAAATAAATCTTGATAGATTTCAGGTTGAAGGTGATTTGACATTGTTTAGATATAGGAAAGGATGCAAAGTTCACATAGGGTACAGGGAGATAGTGACTAAAACAAATTTGCAGGGATGATAGTAAGTGAGGGCGAAAGAAAATAGCAAGAAGGTGGTTTAAAATGTGCTCCATTCAATAGATCAAAAGATCACGACAAGACTCGACATGTTTAGGCGATCGTGCCATTGTGACAAATCTTGTGTTGTGTGCCATCAAAAGACACATGCATTAAAGAGCTCATAAGGTTTTGATCAGTTCAACCTTGGCCAAGGTAAAAATTTGGACAGGTTGAATGTATTAATCAATGTGATTTCATAAACCATATTCACAACCATAATAACTTAATATAACACGAGGATCGATCACTTGATGGTTTACATGTGCGATTGGGTAAGAGGATTAGGGTGATGACAGTGTCATGATAATTAAAAATATCATAAGGTCATATCACATCCATATGGGGGGTTTAAGCTAGAACGTATCATGTCAAAATCATACAAAATCATAGGTCGAAATTAGATAACACTTGTCATAATGCTCTTATAAGCATGTAGATGTGACTTAATAATCATAGGTATAACTTAGCTAGTTTAACCTTTTTCCTAAAGAAAAAATTAAGCTAACACCTTGAAATGCTTTAATCATTAGTGCTATAATATCATAGTTTTTATTCAGATTGTCATTTTTCATTTCATTCGGACCAACATTTGACCCTTCATATGGTCCTACATATGATCCTATATATATATATATATATATATATATATATATAT